>ML804023.1:301659-311665 GCA_009831015.1 Picea engelmannii
GTCTTCTAGGACACAAGTATTTGCTTTCTTTTTTATTCCCCCACGCAGACAAAACCCACTTACCCATATATATGCTTCTTTCTCATGTTATGTATGATGCACATTTGATTACAGTTTGAATTTGATATATATATTGTGTAAACAGTCACAACAAAATCTCTTGTTTCTATATTTCTCTCACCACTTTTGGCACACATTCACACAACTATTCTGACATCATAGGGGAACCACAGAACCCCCGTCGTTCACGACGCTTTCTCAACCTCCCTCCTATCTTAGGGGGAGTATCTGGTCATACCCACTCATCGATACCTCCTTCACACACTCCTGTGAGTGCTACTATTTTAGGATCAGCTTTGCTTGTTTCTACATTACTTGGGTCCACTTCCCAAGGTCATCCATTCACTCGCTCTCCTTTACATGAGAGCGGAGGACCCACTTCCTCTCAAGGAGGGAGCACCAACCCACCTAGTCCCCATCAAGGGTCTGGTGCACAACACACTATGGCAGGAGCTAACCCTCCCACCCCACTACAGATGCCATATTTAGCCTCCCTCAACATACCGGATCTTACCAAACTCACCAATGATCCTATATTTCATGACGCCACATGGCCTGCAATGCCAAAAAAACTTCCTTCAGACATACCAAAGTTTGAAGGAAAGGCAAGGGATGACCTCGCCAACCATGTGATGACCTTTCATCTATGGTGTTCGTCCAATAGCATCATGGATGATTCCATCAGACTGTGATTATTTCAACGCACACTTACTGGCCCATCAGCCAAATGGTATGTCGAAGAAAAATCAGGGTCCCATGGGACCTTTGAGTCCTTGGCCAAAGCCTTCCTGACCTTCTTCCAATTACCCATCCGCCATGAAAATGGTCTAGAACTATTGTCTAACTTCAAACAGACCTCAGCCACCCACATCGCTGACCACATTCATGAGTGGCGTAGGCGACGTAGTTTGTGTAAAGAAGAAACCACCAAGAAACAGTGCCTTGACTGGTTTCTCAAATCACTTGTCTCTCTCCTCGGAAAGGATGTCGCTTCCACCTTCCCTCAATCTAAAGAGAAATCCATCAGTAAGGCCCAACAGTATGACCTTATTTATGCACAATCAGGGTACTTACACACGGTACTTCCTAACCTTCCAAAACCAGTGCCATTTGGCCAAGACAAACCTGGGATGTCTCACTCAGCAGATGAACTAATAGGTTCCACCACACACCATGGTCCACAACCCCAACCACCACCAATGTATGGAACACCTCAATACTCGCCGGCCTACGAGGGCACTTCGTATTACCCCCCACCCCCTTATCAACAACCATATCCTGTTGCTATACCTCCACCCATCAGTGGACCACCACCAGCACCTCCCACACATCCACCTATTCCCACACACAGTGGTACTCCCTCAACGTCAGCTTATAGTACTAGTGAGAGCACTATGCCTTCCTATGTACCTTATGGATCGGTACCTCCAAAAAATCCATATTTTCTATTTCCTGGCCCTCCACAACCCATGGCTCCTCCACATCCTCATGCGGGGGTAAATTTTGTTCAACCCTCTGTTGCTCAACAATACCAAAATTTTGAACAGTTGAACACAGCCAACCCAACTCACCCTTTGAACAATGCCAAGAAGAAAGGACAGAACAAGAATAATAACAACCCTGGTCAAGGCGAGAATCAACCCCCACAACACCAACCCACTGGGGGCAACCAAAACCAAGGGAACCAAAACCCCCAAGGGGGAAATAACAACAAACGCCAAGGACAGAATAATGTTAAAACCATCTTCCCTTGTGCCATTTGTGGTGAGTTCGGTCATTACACTCACCATTGCCCCCAGATAGCTGATTTCAAATAGTTGAAAGACTCTAGGAGCCTTCCCCCTTCTCCTGCACAAACTGCCCCTCAGAAGGCACCACAACAGTATGTGCAACAACCCCCTCCCGCCATGCTGCAAAATCCTATCCCACATCAAGGGGTGATAAACACCCAACAAGACACACAACATCCCCCACCTCAGATAGGTCAATACCACAACCCCAAAAATCCAGCAGAGTGCACAATTCTCCTCACCAGTGAGGAAGAAATTCTTCTGCAAATACGCAATCATCAGTATCATACACCTGCAGAGTCTACTCCTATCTCTCCAGAGAAAAACCCTACACCAACGAGACCCCCATTGGTGATCCCTCGCCCTTCCACCGAACCACCATTATGCATCCCTCGCATCCCCTTGCGCAGGAATGTCCACAACCCACAGGCTAGGGCCGCCCACAACTATAGCTTGGTCGACGACTTAGCACAATCCCTGGCTGCCATGTCAGTCTTGGAAAGTCCTCCAGACTTTTCCTACGCAGCGAAAATCCCTCCTTTCTGCCTTGGGGGAATTTGACCCTGCAGATACTCAACTCATCACCTTTGATCTTGATAGCTGCGAACCTTGTCTTCCCGCCTTGGTCGCTATTCAAATACCAGTAAAAATATGGAACATCACCGTCCATCAGTGTATCATCGATGAGGGTGCATCTACATGCATCATGTCCAAAACAGTATGGCAGAAACTTGGTTCCCTGGAACTCATACCCTCTGCCATCACATTATGAGCTTATGACGGACAACCATCATCTCCCGAAGGACTCTTCCAAAATGTCCCCGTGGAACTCGGGGGAAAAACTATTCTCATTGACATCGAAGTTATCGATGCTCCACTCGATTACAATATCTTGTTCGGACATAGCTACATGTATGCTATGAAGGCAGTAGCATCTTCCATCTTTCAGACAATCATGTTCCCTCACAACGGGAATATTGTGACCATCGACCAAGTCTCACATTATGATCCTAACCCATCTGCCAATCTCGATAACATTCTTCCTCTCATCAAAACCAACCACGACACATACCCACTCATAGAGATGGGTTATGGGATTTTCAAAGATCCATCCTTATTAGGGACATACCATGGAGCACCACCACTCCTTCCCCCTAATCAAGCATGTGTCATCTCATCTAACGGAACTCCCATGGAGGACGCTCATCCTCCTCAGGAGGCTTCAGTCATTCCTGACGTCTCAATAGTCGCAGAACCACTCCCACAGGAGCCTCCTGTGCACTCGTCAACCCCTATGGTCCATGAATCCACATCCCCTCGGGGGCATAGTCCCATTTGGGAGACAGTTCCCCAACCCCTTACTCAAATTCCCTTCTTTTACCCTCCACCCGGTATCGAAGTTTTCCAGGTAGCCGCAACACTCACACTACCTAATATGGTATTAGCCATCCCAGTATGGTATTTACATCCACCTAAGATGGTCCCTCACCCATCCCTTCCTCCACAAGAAGGCCTCCCCATGACGATTCCCATCCTTACCCCCACTACCCTCATACTCCCTAACCCCCCTGCTACAGCTGGGGGCAGGAGAAAGAAGAAGGAGCCCACAACTCCACTTCCTCCATGCATCCTACCACCTTGCGCACTATGTGAGAAAGAGGGTCACCAAACTAACAACTACCCATCACTGCCGGAATTACGGAATTTGATTCCCCCCAATCAAACTCCCGCAACACCCATCACTACTGCTAGTCCCACTACTACCACCCAACCTTCCAGTAGTAAAGGGTTGAGGACCAAATTTGCTTGCGCTATCTATTCAGAGTACGGCCATTATACCCATCATTGCCCATCACTACCACGCTTCCGGCAAACATTAGCTACTGTACACCAAAACTTCCAGAACAACCCGCACCCTGCTACGTCCTCTCCAACAAATATCACTGACATTTGTTATGTCACCACTTCAGTCAATGAACGTATGAGATGCCCTTTCTCTCTCTGCGATTCATTGGCTCATTTTACATATCAGTGTCCTATGATCCTTGCATACAGGCAACATCAATTGGCCCTGCTTCACCAACCCGTAGAGACGACCAATGACCTTACCTCATCACTAGCGGACCTTCATGTCATTTCTCCTGAACCCGAAGCACTCCCAACACCTCCTTGGTTCTTAGATGATGTATCTAAGGATTTACCCCATAACCCACCCAACTCTCCTACTCATTCCCCTACAGAAACTATCCACCCAACCACCACGGGTACCCCTCAATACTTTAACATATGGTTCATGTCGAGTGAAACCTCACCCTCGCCTAACGTTACTCCCTCTGCTTCTCCAACAGGGGGAAACCACTCCATCACAGAGGTCACTCCTCATGACCCCGTATATTCTCATCATTTCCAATGCGATGAGGAAATACTCGAAGAACTACAAGGCCCAGACTCCCCCTGGGATGCACTACATCATCGTGCACTCTTCCTTCCACAAGCATCCCTCATGCCTCCTATACAAAACCCCATTTACGCAGTCGAAACCAAATATTTTATCCCATCCGGGCCTATCGATTGGTTCAACAATCCCATTCTTGCCCCTGATTCTTTTGAAGAAGGTAATATGGCCAACATTTCCCCCACCATCAAAATTGACATTTCCATTAAAAACAACATCGTCGAAGAAATCATCATTGGAGCTGCTTGCACTCCTCAGGAAATCGCCGCATATAAATCCCTCTTCCAAGAATATAGGGATATTTTCGCCTGGTCATACACAAAAATGCCTGGCCTTGACCCATCTATTGTCGAGCATCGCATCGACACCTAGCCTGACATCACACCTGTTCGCCAGAAAAAGCAACCGTTACACCCATCCACGGTCGCGGCTATCAAAGCCGAAATTGAAAAATTACGTACGGGCAGGTTTATTTACCCCATCGCTTACACTTCATGGGTTTCCAACCCTGTACCCGTCGACAAAAAATAGGGCACTATCCACGTTTGCACAAACTTTCACGATCTCAATAATGCATGTCCCAAAGACAACTTTCCAACGCCTTTCATCGATCAAATTATCGACGACTGTGTCGGCCACGAGGCTCTCTCCTTTATGGACGGATTCTCTGGCTATAACCAAATTCAAATCCACCCAGCCGATCAGTATAAAACTACATTCATTACCCCATGGGGTACTTTTTCATATCATGTCATGCCTTTCGGCTTAAAAAACGTCGACGCAACCTTCCAGCGAGCGATGACACACATCTTTCACGATCTGGCTGAAATCATCCTCGCCTACTTGGACGACCTCATAGCTCGATCTAAGAAATGCACCCAACATCTCGATGATTTATGAATCATCTTTCAAAGGTGTCACCAGTACAACATCCACTTGAATCCTCTCAAGTGCGTGTTCTGCGTCACCGCAGGGCACCTCCTCGGTTTTATTGTTTCCCAAAATGGTATTACCATGGACCCCCTCAAAGTCAAAGCTATCACCAAAATTCCACCTCCTCGGAATTTATGACAACTTCAGAGTCTACAGGGAAAAGCTAACTTTCTTAGATGCTTTGTTCCTGATTACGCCATACGTGCACACGGTTTCCTTTGCTTACTACGTCACGACATCCTTTTCATTGGGACGACTACGCCCGAAAATCATTTGATGATCTTAAAGCAGCGCTTTCGAATGCACCTTTGATTAGTGCACCTGACTACAATCGTGACTACATCCTCTACGTATCAGCATCAGCTGTATCAGTAGCTGGCGTCCTCGTCCAGCTCGAAGATGACAATCATGAACATGTCATTTACTACGTTAGTAAGAACCTCTCAGGACCACCCTTGAAGTACAAACGCGAAGATAAACTTGCTCTTTTCATTGTCCTCACAGTCCAGAAAATGCGTCATTACATTCTACTTCACACCACCAAGGTCGTCGCAGATTCCAACCCTATGCAATATTTGCTCAGTCGTCGACAAGTTAACGACAAATTCGCTCGATGGATCATTAGCCTTCAGGAGTATGACCTCGAATTTTCAACCCCTAAGAGTAAGAAGGCCCTTGTTCTCGCCGAACTTGTCACGACCCTCCCCTCTAACACCACCAGTGCCCCCATCAACACCGACTTTCCTGATGAACATCTCTTTTACATCGCTTCCAATGATCCTTGGTATGGCGACCTTCTCATCTACCTACGAACTCAAAAATTTGGTAACCATCTATCACGAGATGATCGTTGGCGTATTCATCATTAGGCCCCCCGCTATCTCCTCATCAAAGACATCCTATATCAACGGGGCATCGACACCATTCTTCATCATTGCCTAACTATTGATGAGGCCGACAGAGTCTTAAACGACTGATACAGTGGTGCTTGTGGGGGCCATATTTCGGGTATATCCACGGCTCAAAAGATTATTTGAGTCGGTTACTTTTGGCCTACCTTGTTTCATGATTGCATTCATGCCATGAAATGATGTGAGCAATGTCAGCTCTACACCAACAAAGCCCGAGCTCCCCCTGCTCTTCTTCACCCTGTCATGACTGCGGGCCCTTTTTGTAAATGGGGCATCGACTTTATGACTTATAATCCCCCCTCCAACAATGGTCACAAATACATTGTTGTCATCGTTGATTACTTCACCAAATAGGCCAAAGCTATGCCCACTTTCAACAACACCGCTGACACTGCAGCGCGTTTTTTCTTTAACCACGTCATATCCCATTTTGGAGTACCACTCCAACTTGTTTCCAACCATGGGAAACACTTTGAAAATGAGATCTTCATCGAACTCTCATCTCGGTTAGGCTTCTCTCATGAGTTTGCCTCACCATATTACCCTCAGTTAAATGGACAGGTCGAGGCAGTGAACAAAGTCCTCAAGACCATGTTACAGCGCATGGTTAATAAACATAAAACCAATTGGCATCATATGTTATTTTCTGCGCTATGGGCTTATTGAATGGTAGTAAAGACTGCTACAGGTTTCGTGCCATTTCATTTATTCCATGGGGTCGAGGCAACTCTTCCCATCGAGTGCAAAATTCCCACCCTACGCACCACAATTGAGCTTTTACCTGACACTGCTCCAATGGAGCAGCGCTTGCTGAACTTGGAGTCTCTGGATGAAGATCATCAATCTTCCTTACAGAACATCGAGGAAGCTAAAAAATGATCCAAGGCTACCTTTGATCGCCATGTCAACCTTCGATCATTTCGCGAAGGCGACCTCGTCCTGGCCTATGATATCGCCCATGATACCTTTGGTCATGGAAAATTCAAATCACTTTGGCATGGCCCTTACATCATCCAACATTGCCTCACTAAAGGCACATACATCCTGGCCTCCCCTAAAGGCCTCTCACTCAAGGAACCCATCAATGGGTTATACCTCAAGAAATTTTATGCTTAGAAGTAGTCATTCTACTTTAGGTTATTTTTTCTTCTTTTTTAGTATTTTTAAATCTTTTTTTCCTACCCTCTCATCTAAAACTATCCTTTGTGCTATTGACAGATGCTTCCTCCACTATCCTACCACATTGGTTACGCCAACAGCACCAACCGTTGGACACAAAATCTCGCTTCGGCGGCTTGGGATCTATACACCCCCTCACATGAAATGCTACATTCAAGCGGCATCTGTTTGGGACCAGCAACCAACAACCAAGCCGAATACACTGCAGTCATTGGCCTCCTGGCCGATGCCCAACGCCATCATATTTACCACCTTAGCATCTTCCTCGACTCTCAACTAGTTGTTCTCCAGCTCAACAATGTATACCGTGTACGCGATCTGTGCCTCTTTCGCAAATACCTGCAGGTTAGACTGTTATCTCGACATTTTGATTCTATTACATTTACACATATTCCAAGACAATTGAATCAAACAACAGATCAAATAGCTAACATGGTGTTAGATTGGCATATATCACATCAAGCTACACATACATAACACATCTCATAAATCCTGTCACAGGATATAGATCGAATAGACATCATCACCATCATCAACAGAAAACACATGTAGACAACATTAGGATCTAAAAATATGTATCCTCATATATATATAAGGCCTATCAAGCCATCCAAATGTTTACATACAAAAATACATGTACCCGCAGGCCATCACAACACCTCGGTACAAAAACTGGCTCACCAGCCTATAAATAACAAAAATGTACATCATACATCAGGGGGCCTCTATCACACCCACACCTACTCCTCCCTCAGGAGGAGGTGGTGGCCCACCCCCACCTACCCCAGGCGGTGGTGGAGGACCACCCACAGGACCCTCCTGCCCCGGCGGCAGGCATCCACTAGTCATCATAGCCAGCACTACTGCTCGCCGCACTATGGCCCACCATGGTGGCGGCACCCCCACGCACTGCTCCAGGAAGCTCTCATCATGGATACGTGTCCACCTGCCCTTCGACACGTCCTACAACACCGTCTCCAGACGATGGACTATATCCTCAAAATCAACTCCGGCCGCTGCCGGAGGAGCGTGTGATGGCCCTGCACCAGGGTCATCGAATTGTCTCCTCCTCATTGCCCTCTCGGGCTTTGTTGGTTTCCCCACGACATCATACCACCGATGTCTCTCTCCATGAGGCATTCTCTCCGACTCTCGCTGCGTCGGCGCTCTCTACATCTCCACCTCACACCTGCGAGGTGCCACATCTGCACATGCAAAAAACAACAAAAAAATAGATAGTATCAGCATCTATATTACATACATATGGACTGATATCTCAAAAGACAACATAAATAAATAAAAAACATACATAATACTAAATGTACCTCGATGGTCTAAAACCTCCCCAGGAGGTAGCACCATGTCTGAGTCACCCCGGAAGTCAACCCCCGCATAGGGGTACCGGAGTACTACCTGTGGCATCTGCCGCCATATCCGTGCGGCCTCTGCAGAAAAGTAGTGCCCACCTTTGCCACCACCGTGGTGAACCAAAACTGAAGACCACCGCCTCAATCGCGGCTCTTGTACCCCGGGCATCTCTAGTAGAACCCGCAAGCACAACATCGACACCCTCTCCAAGAACCATGCCACTAGGATCAACCCAAAGGAGAACTCTCCTACACCTGTGGACCGATAGTGATCCAACTCCACGATCATCCGTGCATGCAGCGTCAGTCCCCACGCAAACTGCTCATCGCCCACCACTCTCTCCAGCACCAGCAGCTGGCCACCATTAATCCATTGGGTCGCAAGTGACCCGTATACACGAATGATCATCGCCACTATGCAACGATGAGCCAGGGAGTCTATAGCACTAATGCTCACCACAGTCCCAGACATGAAGTTCTCACCTGAGCAGTATCGCCGACCAATGGTAACAAGAGTTGTCTCCCTCGGCAACACAGGCTCTGCCGGGAGGGGCGTTCCCTGAAAGGGGAGACCAGTAAAAAAATATACATCCTCCACCGCAGTGAAGGGGATCTACTCTCCTCACATGAGGAAGCAGTGCAGCTCCAGACTCCACATCTGGAGCAGGAACTGCAGTAAACACTCATGTGCCCGTATCAACGGGCACTCAAAAAAATTTAGCAACCCACAAGTCGCTAAAGTCGCTCACACCTCAGGCCCCGCATTGGCCACAACATCTCTGTTGTTGGGTATTCTACCCTACGGACTAATAAGCTAGGGCTCTAATCTTATACGCAGATCATGACCCTCAAGACTTAACTTTTAACCTTCTACCCGAATCTGAAACCCCTTTCTTCACATGCATACAAGAGAAGACTAAACCAACCTTTTTCCAGACAGCTAAAGTAGATCCTCCGTTGAGCTTCTTATCCCCTTGCTACTTCTACTCCTTCCAAAAGCTTCCCTGCAATCACGACCAGACTATGCATGCATGCTACTGATCTATTATAAGGTTAGAGATAAAACATAAATCAAATTACAAAGATGAGACTCATGTATGCGGGATGGGAAAAGTATCTTTTTCATTAATCTCAATATGAAACAACTTACAATGATTTCTGAGATCGGCCACCGTTCCACGATCTTGATCCTGGGCTCTTCCTCTTCTTTTTTGTCCTCCAACTGCTGCTTCTTGAGTTTCTCCTAAAGCTTGAGGCAAGGCTAAAGGGTTGGGACAAAACTGGCTTGGCAATTTGGCAGAGTTCCTTTGC
>ML804023.1:327011-340712 GCA_009831015.1 Picea engelmannii
TTGCATCTCGTATGGAAAAAGGGGATGGAGGTTTTGGGGATGTTTCCATCTTGTTTGGGCCATGCATTTTATATGCATTAAGGTTTTACGCAAGGGTCGTTTAGGTAGGCAACACCACATTGTCTCTTGTTGAGGACTACCACCATGGATCCCGAGGACACCTCGATGTGTAGTTTGGAAGGCTGGAGGGTTTCACTATTCCCTCCCTCTTCCTCTCTGTTTTGGTTGTTTCGACCCTTTCCAAGAGCATTCATTGGTGATACTGCTATGTGGGAGAGAAAGTGGAGGAGGGGAGGTTGGGGATGTTCTCACCTTCTTTCATCTATGGATTTAGGTGGTCGTAGGGTTGTTTAGGCATGCAAAACCACATTTTCGTTGGTCCTGGACTAGCGTTGTGGATCACAAGGACACCTTGATGCATTTTTCTAAAGGTTGGATGGTTCATTTTCCACTCTTCTTCTTTCTGTTGCGGTTGTTTCGAACCCAAGTTAGGAGCACCCTTTGTTCTTGATTGATCACACTTCGTGGACCGAAAATTGAGAAAGAAGGAGGGAGTGTGGTTGGGGATGTTCTCAGATTATTTTGTCTATGGATTAAGGTGGTCATATGGGCCATTTCGATGAGCAGAACCACATTGTCATTGGTATTGGACTAGTGTCGTGGATCCTGAAGCCACCTTGATGTGTTGTTCGGAAGGCTGGAGGGTTCACTGTCCCCTCTTCTTCTTTCTATTGCGGTTGTTTCGAGCCCAGTTCAGGAGCTCATTTTTCTTGGTTGAACCAACTTCATGGACCGAAATTTGGGAAAGGAGGAGGGATTGGGGTTGGGGGATGTTCTCACCTTCTTTTTTCTACAAATTAAGGTGTCTGTACGGGCCATTTCGATGGGTGACACCACATTGACGCTGGTATTGGACTAGTGTCATGGATCTCGAGGACACATTGATGTGTTGTTTGGAAGGTTGGAGGGTTCACTAACCCCTCTTCTTATTTCTATTGCGGTTATTTCGAGCTCATATCAGGAGTGCTCTTTGTTCTCGGTTGAACCCACTTCGTGGAACAAAATTTGAGAAAAGAGGAGGGAGTGGGATTGGGGCACATTCTCATCTTATTTTGTTTATGGGTTAAGGTGGCCATAGGGGCCATTTCAGTGGGAAACACCACATTGTCGCTGGTATTGGGCTAGTGTCATGGATCCTAAGGACACCTTCATGCATTGTTAGGAAGGCTAGAGGGTTCATTGTCCACTTTTCTTATTTCGGTTGCGGTTGTTTCGAGCCCATGTCAGGAGTGCTCTTTGTTCTCCATTGAACCCACTTTGTGGAACGAAAGTTGAGAAAGGAGGAGGGAGTGGGGTTGGGGGATGTTCTCACCTTCCTTTATCTACAGGATAAGGTGGTCGTAGGGCCATTTCGGTGGGCATCACCACATTGATGCTGGTATTGGACTAGCGTCGTGGATAACAAGGACACCTTGATGCATTGTTTGGAAGGTTGGAGGGTTCATTGTCCCCTCTTCTTCTTTCTCTTGTGGTTGTTTTGAGCCCATGTCGGGAGTGATTTTTATTCTTGGTTGAACCCACTTCATGGAATGAAAGTTGAGAAAGGAGTATGGAGTGGATTTGGGGGATGTTCTCACCTTATTTTTTCTACGGGTTAAGGTGGTCGTAGGTGCCATTTAGGAGGGCAACACCACATTAATACTGGTATTGGACTAGTGTCGTGGATGTCGAGGACACCTTGATGCATTGTTTGAAAGGTTGGAGGTTTTCTTCATTTCCCTCTTCTTCTCTTGGATTTGGTTGTTTCGAGGCTTCATGAGGGAATATCCTTTCTATCCTTGTCTTGTTTGTGCACATCCTCCTATTGCTCGATCGCTCGAGGGCAAGGTATAAAAGCTAACACGATGTTTTTTTTGTTGAAATATCCCTGACTCGATGGGTGTTCAGAGTGTGCTATGTATGGAGAGTCTTTGGATGACTTTTGAAGTGATAGGGTGTTACCTGGTTGATCCTTCCAGTATTCATATAATTATCTCAAAGATTAAGACATGCATGTCTAAGTATGAACTAATTCAGACTGTGAAACTGCAGATGGCTCATTAAATCAATTATAGTTTCATTGATGGTACCCTACTACTAGAATAATCGTATTAATTCTAGAGCTAATACGTGAAAGAAGTCCCGACTCTTTGGAAGGGATGCATTTATTAGATAAAAGTCCGGTGTGGGATTGATGCTTCTTTGGTGAATCATGATAACTCGACGGATTGCACAACCCTTTTATTGGCGATGCTTCATTCAAATTTCTGCCCTATCAAATTTCGATGGTAGGATAAAGGCCTACCATGGTGGTGATGGGTGATAGAGAATTAGGGTTTGATTCCAGAGAGGGAGCCTAAGAAATAACTACCTTATCCAAGGAAGGCAAGATGTGCACAAATTACCCAATACTGACATGGGGAGGTAGTGACAATAAATAACAATATTGGGCTCATTGAGTTTGGTAATTAGAATGAGTACAATCAAAATCCCTTAATGAGGATACATTGGAGGGAAATTTTGGTGCCAGTAGTCACAATAATTCTAGATCCAATAGCGTATATTTAAGTTGTTGTAGTTTAAAATCTCGTAGTTGGATCTTGGGTCGTAAAGGTCGGTCCACCTACTTGGTTTTCACCTTCCCTTTCGTCCCTTTTTTGGGTGGCGTGCTCCTAGATTTAATTGGTTGGGTCGCAGTTATGGCATTGTTACTTTGAAAAAATTAGAGTGCTCAAAGAAAGATTATTCTTTGAATACATTAGCATGGAATAACATGATAGGAGTCTGGTCCTATTTTGTTGGCCTTCGGGACTGTAGTAATGATTAATAGGGACTATCGGGGGCATTCATATTTCATTGTCAGAGATGAAATTATTGGATTTATGAAAGACAAATGACTGAGAAAGCATTTGCCAAGGATGTTTTCATTAATCAATAATGAAATTTGTGGGCTCAAATACGATAAGACATCATCCTAGTCTCAACCATAAACGATGTCGACCAGGGATCGATGGATGTTTCTCTAAGGACTCCACCAGCACCTTCTGAGAAACCAAAGTGTTTGGGTTCCAGGGGGAGTATGGTCGCAAGGATGAAACTTAAAGGAATTAACAAAAGGGCACCACCAGAAGTGGAGCCTATGACTTACTTTGACTCAACACGGGAAAACTTACCAATTCCAGACATAGTAAGGATTGATAGATTGAGAGCTCTTTTTTGATTCTATGGGTGGTGGTGCATGGTCGTTCATAGTTGGTGGAGCAATTTGTCTGGTTAATTCTGATAATGAATGAGACCTCAGCTTTCTAACTAGCTACGCAGAGGTTCCCCTTCGTGACCAGATTCTTAGAGGGACTATGGTCATTTAGGTCGTGGAAGTTTGAGTCAATAATAGGTTTGTGATTCCCTTAGATGTTCTGGGCCATAGGCATGCTACAGTGATGAAGTCAACAAGTTTTTCTCCCTGGTTCGAGAGGATCAAGAAATATTCTCAATTTGCATCGTGATGGGGATAGACCATTGCAATTATTGGTCTTCAACGAGGAATTCCTAGTAAGAGCGTGTCATTAGCTCATGTTGACTACGTCCCTGCCTTTTGTATACACTGCCTGTTTCTCCTACCAATTGAATGATCCCATGAAGTGTTTGAATCGCATCAATGAGGGTGGTTTGTCACTGATGATGTCATGAGAAGTTCAGTGAACCTTATCATTTAGAGGAAGGAGAAGTCATAACAAGGTTACCGTAGGTGAATCTACAGTAGGATCATTCTCAGTAGGGACCGACGAATCTTTGCTTGGGTTGGGTAGGGGAGGTACACAATCCATTCTCGTGGATGGGTCTCTTAGTCTATCTTGAGGAGATATGGTGCCACATTTCCAAGTTCCCCAGGTGTGGCTTGTTGTGACTGAACCTTTTCCCATAGATCTCCCATCGGTTGGCTATCACATATGGATTGTGCTTGTTGATCATACTTTATTCATTGTTTTCATTGGTTGTTGCATACCTCTCACTCGGTCAGTGTTTGGATGAGGTAGTGTGTCACCACTTTTTGAGGGTTGATCGTGGCATTTCTGGCTCAGTTTGTGCTTTTTGCAAGCATCGGTTGTTGTCCTTTGCCTCCTTCCACACTTCAAATTTATTGACGGGTGTTCATTGATCATTGTTAGTGGGGAGGGAACTTGTCATTTGGTGTTGTGCATCCCCTCTCCAATGGAGAGCGTGAGCGAGGCTTTGGTTCCATGACAAGAAAAACGTTGTAGGGATCCCTTGATACGTCATGGGAGCTTTGCCTCACCATTCTTCATTGCAGGGTGGATTCTCGGTGTGGAGCGAGAAGTCCCTTCATTTGTTTGATTATTTTTTTTCTATTTCCTCACTTAGGCGAGATTTTTCATTGGTCATTGGCTCGAGGCAAGTGTGGCTTGTGCCTTTTACGTCTCTTGTTTTGTGAGGGGTAATTATCAATAGGATGGATGAAAGGTGGCTCAACCCATTGGGCTGGCCACCCTAGTGCCTCTCAATTGTTCCTTGTGACCCCATGGTAGAAGTTGGATGTTCAGGCTCAAGAGACCCTTTTGTAGGTACCAAATCCATCGACATTACACATTGTGGTGAGTTTCCTTTGGTGGGAGTGATTTGTTGAACCTGGAGCTCAAGTTAATGTCGATCAAGTTTCAGAAATACATTCCACTCTCTGTTCCTGTGTGTGTGGTGAAAATGTTGCGGCCCTGCGTTTATCCAGTGGTGATTGTTTTACATTTTAGTGACTTATCCATATTTTGACTAAGATGTTTGAATGTTGTCCCGTGCATTCACCACTGGAAGGTTTTTGGTGTTGGACGTTGTTCGCACTACACTGGTGGGGGGGAGTTGTGGGTGTGCAATTTTTGGTCTAGTGGGAGTGATTTGTTGAACCTACAGCTCAAGTTGATGTCAATCGAGTTTTAGAAAGGCATTCCACTCTATGTTCCTGTGTGTGGGGCAAAAATGTCGCTGCTTTGCATTTATCCAATGATGATTGTTTTACATTTGAGTGACTTCTCCATTTTTGGACTCAGACATTTGAATGTTGTCCCATGCATTCATCACTAGAAGGATGTTTGGTGTTGGACGTTGTTCGCATGATGCGGGTGGGGGGGAGTGGTGGGTGTGCTATTTTTGGTCGATGTCAATTGATTTTTGGTAAGAGACCTTGCATCATCCTTTTTCCCCTGTGAGTTCTTCAATGCTCTGGTGTCCCTCGGTTTGTCCAGTGTGGATTTTCATCCAGTGACTTCTCCACTTCAACATCCAAATGTTGTCACTTTCCTTATTCACTAGAATACTGTTGGGCATCATTTGTACAGGGGGAAGAGGAGGTGATTTTCCTACCAACTGATGTGCTTTTGGGTTGGTATTGGTTGCTTTTTCAGTTTGTGGGCAAGAGGAGGAGGGTTTCTTTCCAATGGATGTGCTTTTCGGGTTGGCGTCGGTTTTTTTTCGGTAAGAGGCCCTGCACCCTCTTTTTCTTGGGAGTGCTTCGTTGTAGTTGTGACCCTCAGTTCATCCAGTGTTTATTTTCGACAGGTGACTTCTCCACTTTGGCGTCTGAATGCTGTCACTTGCCCCCATCACTGGAGGTCTGTTGTGCATTGGACGTGGTTTTTTTAGGGGCAGAGAGTCGGTGGGTTCCCTTTCGGTGGGTGTGATTATGGATAAGAGAACTCATATCCTATTTCCTTGTGAGTGTCGGTCAGTCTTGGGTAAGAGAACTCATATCCTGTTTCCTTGAAAGTGCTTTGATGTCATTTTTTTGCAGTCCTTGGTTTGTTCAGTGATGATTTTTGGGCAGGGAATCTGTGTCTACATTCGAATGTTGTTGTTGGCCATCATCATCATGGGAATGTTGTTGGGCTGTGGGATGTAATTTTTACTAGGGGAAAGGGTGGGTGGGATCTCTCTCTATTTGAATATAACTTGTGCTCATTTTTATTTTTCTCTACTGAAAGAGGAAATTATCGGGAATCTATCTTGTGGAGGGATGAAAGCGCACTGTTGGGAATGGCCACCCTAGTCCCTCTTTACTATCGTTCCCTATAATTTACCCTTGTAGTTGAGTCTTGGGAAAGATTTCTCTATTTGTTTGAGCCTCTTGTGAAATGGGGAGTGAATTTGTGTCTTGTGGCCCTCAGGTCAAACAACTTGTGCTTGTTTTTCCTTTTCTCCATTGGAAGGGGGAATTGTGGGGAATCGATGTTTTGGAGGGGGAATAAAAGAAGCGCATTGTTGGACTGGCAACCCTAGCCCCCCCTTGATTTTTGTTCCCTACAAGTCCCCCTCTTGATTTGAGGTCGTGGAAAGCTTGCTCTATTTGTTCGAGCCTCCTGTGTACGCCGAGGGAGTGAATTTGTCTTGTGGGGTGGGAGGGTTCTTGTCATTTGCAGTGTTGTGTGCATCGTGGGATTTTCCAATCGTCACATGGATGCCTTGTCTAGTGAAGTGGGTGTTCATCGGTAACGCGAGGAAATGACTCTCAACAATGGATATCTCGGCTCTTGTCATGATGAATAATGTAGCGAAATGCGATACTTAGTGTGAATTGTAGAATCCCATGAATCATCGAGTTTTTGAATGTGATTTTCTCCCGAGGACTCGATCAAGGGCATGTCCGTCTGGGCGTCACAACCTACACACACAAATTCTATGCAAGGCATTGGGGAGGAGTGGAGAGGGTCATCCATTCCCAACATGGCATGGTCGGCTAAAATACATGGCATGTTATGTGTCTTTTGTCGATGAGCGATGATATTGTCCCCTTGTTTGGGCAAGTCGGTGTTGGTTGATGCAGGGTGTGTACAACATTTTGGGAACTTGTTTTTCCCATCGTCTTTCCATATTGGTGGAGGGATTTGGCTCCAACATGCGACCTAGCTCAGGAGAGAAAAGCCACTGAGTTTAAGCATATAATTAAGTAGAGGAAAAGAATCTTACAAGGATTCCCCTAGTAACGACGAGCAAACTGGGAAGAGCCTGACATGAAAATTGGGTGGCAACGCCACATAAATTGTAGTATGTAGAAGCATCCTTTATGGAAGACTAGGCCCAAGTGCCCTGGAAGGGGGCTCCTGAGAGGGTGACAGTCTCGTTGGGTTGGTACCTTGCCGCACCATGAAGCGTTGTTGACGAGTCGGGTTGTTTCGAAATGCATCCCTAATCGGGTGGTAAATTTTGTCCAAGGATAAATATGGGCTAGAGACCGATAGCGAACAAGTACCGTGAGGGAAAGATGAAAATGGATTTGAAAAGAGAGTTAAAGAGTGATTGAAATTGTCAGGAGGGAAGTGTATGGAGGCCAACGATGTGTCTCGGTCAGATGCAGAATGACTCAAGTTGTCCGTCGCTCGACTCAAGGTGTGAACCAAGTCGCCCGACACCGTGATGTTTTTGGCTTGGTGGCTTGGCCTGCCCAAGTCGTACTCCATCCAGACTACACCTCACTCAGGGCACACCCATACTCTACCTCAAGAAAATCATTCCAGGTTACACTAAACATGCATTTTTTACGCTTAAACAATTGCATGGTTCTATACTTAGTCATTTAAGCCATTAAGAACATGCAGTCATCCATACACGAGAAAGAGACACAAGTGTGGTTGGGCAACAAGAACTATTCCTAACACCTGTAGATCACAATGTACATAATGTTACAATGAGAGATATTCGCAAGAGTGGAGCCACAACTCCATACAAAGACATACAGAATTCGACCAAATCACTTCGATGACTTTTTCCTCACTTCATTGTCTCATAGGACCCCCCTGCCACAACCTAAGTCTGCTTTTCACGTCTATCGCAAGTCTCCTCTATGTCATGTGCACTTCCAGCTCATCTAATGACTCAACTTCGAGACTCGTCATGTGCTCTCCACTGAGATTTCCAACCAAGACACTTTTTCCAACCAAGACACTTAGTTGAATCTATCTAAACTCTTCTCTTCCCAAGTTGTTCTACCTTGACTCATCCCAACTCATGCATTATATGTTCCCACTCCATCCCCTGGATTGTTGCACCGTTTGGGATGAGAGTCGGTTCGACTCACCAAATCACCACATGGGTCCTCCTAAGTCATGATGGGTCCACCAACTCTCCCATCAGTTGGTTCGTCGCTCCCCATAATGTTCACTCACACCTTTCCTTGTCTTGCCTCTTCATGCCTTACCTTGTGACATGCCCTGAATTGCCTTGCCTCTTTGTGCCTTGCCTTTCCTTGTGTCGTGCCTTGCCTTGTGTCCTGACGCATTTTCTTACCTTGCCTTTCCTAGAACATCTTAAAAAAGTTAAGTTCTGACCATCTTTACACCTTATCTGATGGTCGGATCATCTTCTTGCCTGGCACTACCTTGCCTTGCCTTGCCTTGCCTTTTTCCATGCCCTTCCTTACCTTCTAGTACCTTGCCTTGTCTTGGCTCTTGGTGCCTTGCCTTGCCTTGGCTTTTGGTGCCTTTCCCTGCCTTACCTCCTCACAGCTTGCCTTGACTTGCCTCTTGTCGCCTTTCCTTGTCTTGCCTTGCCTAGGATGTCTTAAAAAAGTTGACTTGTGAACACCTTCACTTCTTATCTGACGATTGACTCGTCCTCTTTCTTAGCACTACCATTCATTTCCTTGCCTCCCCGTGCCTTTCATTTTCTTGCCTTGCATAGGTCGTCTTAAAAAACTTGAGTTGTGACCACCTTCATTCATTATCCGACGATTGGCTCGTCTTCTTGCCTAACACTACCTTGTCTTTCCTTGCCTCAGGGCACTTTTCCTTGTGCCTTGTGTCCCAACACCTTGTCTTGCCCAGGCCACCCTAAAATATTTAAGTTGTGACCAAATTTACTCCTTATCCGGTGGTTGTCTTGTCTTATTTCCTGGAACTGACTCGTGTGGCCATTCCCAAATTTTCGTGAGGTCTCCTCATGCCGACACACCTTGCCTTGCCTCCTGGCACCTTCCCTTTCCTTTCCTCCTAGAACCTTGTCTTTCCTTTCCTTTTTGAACCTTGCCTTGCCTCTTAGTGCCTTTCCATGCCTTGCCTCCCTTCCACCTTCCCTTGCCTTTCCCCCTAGTACCTTGCCTTTCCTTGCCTATTGTCACCTTGTCTTCCCTTGCCTTGCCTCTTGTTGCCTTTCCTTGCCTTGCCTTTCCCTGCCTTTCCTCCTAGCGCCTTTCCTTTCCCAGGTCGTCTTAAAAAAGTTAAGCTGTGACCAAATTTATTCATTATCCAATGGTTGGCTCATATTCTTTCCTAGCACTACCTTGCCTTGCCTTGCCTTGCCTCACAGTGCCTTGACTTGCCTTATGTCTTACCTCTTGATGCCATGCCTTGCATAGGCCATCTTAAAAAGGTTTAATTTGTGACCAACTTTACTCCTTATCTGATGGTTGGCTTGTCTTCTTTCCTAGTGCTACCTTGCCTTACCTTTCCTTGTGTCTTGCCTTCCGATGCCTTGTGTCTTCCTTGTATCTTTCCAACTTGCCTTGCCTTACCATTGGTTGGCCAACCTCGGCCAAGCCATATTAAAAAATCTACCTCCAAGACAAAATTGGTTCTTATTTGTCATCCAACTCATATTTTTCCCTAGTGGTCCCTTGTGTGGTCGTTTTTGTTGCATCTCTTCATGCGTTTGGTCGCCCATATTGCCAACTTGCCTTTTTTTGCATTTGGGCATGCCTCTTGCCAACTCACCTTGCCTTGCCCTTGGTCACCCAACCTTGTCCAAGCCATATTAAAAAATCTAGCTTGAATCCAAAATTGGTTCTTATTCGCTATCTGACTCGTCTTTTTGCCTAGTGCTCCCTTGTGTGGTCATTTTCGTTACGACTCTTTGTGCATTTGGGAGCCCATTGTTTTCATTACGACTCTTCGTTTGTTTTGTTATGGCTCTTCATGCCTTTGGGCACCCATTATTTTCATTAGTCTCTTAGTCCATTTTGTTACATCTCTTCGTGTGTTTGGGCGACCATCTTGCAACTCAACTTGCGTTGTGTTTGGGTGCCCCTCTTGCCAACTTGCCTTGCCTTGCCCTTGGTTACCCAACCTTGGCCAAGCTCTTCATGTGGTCATTTTTTTTACGGCTCTTTGTGCGTTTGGGCACCCATCGTTTTGGTTACGGCTCTTCGTGTATTTCATTATGCTCTTCGTGTGTTTGTGCACCGATCTTGCCAACTGGCCTTGTGTTACATTTGGGTGCACCTCTTTCCAACTCACCTTGTCTTGCCCTTGGTTTCCCAACCTTGTCCAGGCCGTATTAAAAAAGCTACCTCAAATAAAAAAATGGGTCTTATCCATCATCTGGTTCATCTATTTTCCTAGTGCTCCCTTGTGTGGTCATTTTCATTACAACTCTTCATGTGTTTGGGCGCCCATCTTGCCAACTTGCCTTGCGTTGCGTTTGGACGCCCCTCTTGCCAACTCGCCTTGCCTTGCCCTTGGTCACCCAACATTGGCTAGATCATATTAAAAAATATACTTTGAAGCAAAATTTGGTTCTTATCCATCATCTGGCTCGTCTTTTTGCCTAGTGTTCCCTTGTGTGGTTGTTTTCATTATGACTCTTCATGCGTTTGGGCCCCCATCTTGCCTACTTGCCTTGTGTTGCATTTTGGCGCCCCTCTTTCCAACTTGCCTTCCCTTGCCCTTGGTCTCCAAACCTTGGCCATGCCATATTAAAATATATACCTCAAAGAAAAAACCAGTTCTTATCCATCCTTGGGCTCGTCCTTTTGCCTAGTGCTCCCTTGTGTGGTCATTTTCGTTATGGTTCTTCATGCGTTTGGGCACCCATGTTGCCAACTTTCCTTGTGTTTCATTTGGGTTCCCCTCTTTCCAAATCACCTTGCCTTTCCATTGGTTTCCCAACCTTGGCCAGGCCGTATTAAAAAAATTACCTCGAAGCCAAAATTGGTTCTTATCCCTCATTCGACTTGTCTTTTTTCCTAGTGTTCCCTTGTGTAATTGTTTTCGTTATGACTCTTCATGCATTTGGGAGCATGTCTTGCCAAATTGCCTTACATTGCATTTGAGCACCCCTTTTGACAACTTGCCTTTCCTTTCCCTTGGTCTCCCAACCTTGGCCATGGCGTATTAAAAAATCTACCTCGACACCAAAATTGGTTCTTATCCGTCCTTCGGTTCATCTTTTTGCCTAGTGCTCCCTTGTGTGGTCGTTTTCGTTACG
Source organism: Picea engelmannii (assembly GCA_009831015.1). NCBI lineage: Eukaryota > Viridiplantae > Streptophyta > Pinopsida > Pinales > Pinaceae > Picea > Picea engelmannii. The sequence goes on from ML804023.1 coordinate 338,253, forward strand.
ACTCTTCGTGCATTTGGGCACCCATCTTGCCAAATTTCTTTGCATGGAATTTGGGTGCCCCTCTTGCAAATTAGCCTTGCCTTTCCCTTGGTCACCCAACCTTGGCTCGGTCGTATTAAAAAATATACATCGAAGCCAAAATTGGTTCTTATCCATCATTTGGCTCATCATTTTGCCTAGTGCTCCCTTGTGTGGTCATTTTCGTTACAAATCTTCGTGTGGTAGGGATCCCAACACTTTCTTTACGACTCTTCATGTGTTTCATTACATATCTTCATGCATTTTGGTGCCCATATTGCCAAATGGCCTTGCATTACATTTGGGTGCCCCTCTTGCCAACTCACCTTGCCTTTCCCTTGGTCACGCAACCTTGGCCAGGCTCTTCTTGCGTTTCATTATAGCTCTTTGTGCGTTTGGGCGCCCATCTCATAAACTCCCTACGTTTGGGTGCCCCTCTTTCCAACTCCCCTTGCCTTGTCGTTGGTCACCACACATTGGCTAGGGTGTATTAAAAAATCTGCCTCAAAGCCAAAATTGGTTCTTATCCATTATTTGGCTCGTCTTTTTTCCTAGTGCTCCCTTGTGTGGTCATTTTAGTTACGACTCTTCGTTCATTTGGGCACCCATCTTTACAAATGGCCTTGCATTGTGTTTGGATGCCCCTCTTGCCAACTCACCTTGCCTTTCCCTTGGTCGCCCAACCTTGTCTAGGCTCCCTTGTGTGGTCATTTTTGTTACAGATCTTCGTGCATTTGGGCGCCCATATTGCCTACTCGCCTTGCATTGTGTTTGGGCACCCCTTTTTCCAACTCACCTTCCCTTTTCCTTGATTGCCCAAACTTGGCCATGCCATATTAAAAAATCTAACTTACAGCCAAAATTAATTCTTATCCGTCCTTCAGCTCATCTTTTTTCCTAGTGCTACCTTGTGTGGTCATTTTCGTTACGACTCTTCATGTGTTTGGGTTCCCATCTTGCCAACTTGCCTTGCGTTGCATTTCGGTGCCCCTCTTTCCAACTTGCCTTGCCTTGCCCTTGGTTTCCCAACCTTGGCCGGGCCATATCAAAAACTCTACCTCAAAGACAAAATCGGTTCTTATCTGTCATTTGACTTGTCTTTTTCCCTAGTGCTCCCTTGTGTGGTCATTTTCATTATGGCTCTTCATGCATTTCGACTCCCATCATTTTCGTTACGGCTCTTCGTGCATTTTTGTGCCCATATTTTCAACTAGCCTTACGTTGCTTTTGGGTTCCCCTCTTGTCAAATCACCTTGCCTTGCCCTTGGTCACCCAACCTTGGCCAAGATCTTGATGTGTTTCGCTATGGCTCTTCATGATTTTGGGCATCCATATTGCCAACTCACCTTGCGTTGTGTTTGGGCAATCCTCTTGCCAACTCACCTGGCCTTGTCATTGGTCACCCAACCTTGGCCAGGCCATATTAAAAAATCTACCTCAAAGCCAAAATCAGTTCTTATCCGTCATCTGCCTCATCTTTAGTGCTCCCTTGTGTGGTCATTTTCGTTACGACTCTTCATGCGTTTGGGTGCCCATCTTGCCTACTCTCCTTGAATTGTGTTTGGGTGCCCCTCTTGCCAACTCACCTTGCCTTGCCCTTGGTCACCCAACCTTGGTCAGGCCATATTAAAAAATCTACCTCGAAGCCAAAATTGGTTCTTATCCGTCATCTAGCTCGTCTTTTTCCTAGTGCCCCCTTGTGTGGTCATTTTCGTTACGACTCTTCATGCGTTTGGGTACCCATATTTCCAACTAGACTTGCGTTGCATTTGGGTGCCCCTCTTTCCAACTCGCCTTGCCTTTCCCTTGGTCTCCCAACCTTGGCCAGGCTCTTCGTATGTTTTGTTACAACTCTTCGTTTGTTTGGGCACCCATCTTGCCAACTTGCCTTGCGTTGCGTTTGGGAGCTCCTATTACCAACTTGGCTTACCTTGTCGTTGGTCACCCAAAATTAGCTAGGCCATATTAAAAAATCTACCTTGGATCCAAAATTGGTTCTTATCCATCCTCCAGCTCGTCCTTTTTCCTAGTTCTCCCTTGTGTGGTCGTTTTTCATTACGACTCTTCGTTCGTTTCGGTGCACATTTTGACAACTTGCCTTGCATTTCATTTGGGCGCCCCTCTTACCAAGTTGACTTGCCTTGCCATTGGTCACCCAACCTTGGCTAGGCCATATTAAAAAATCTACCTTGAAGCCAAAATTGGTTCTTATCTGTCCTCCAACTCATCTCTTTTCCTAGTGCTCCCTTGTGCGGTCGTTTTCGTTACGGCTCTTCGTTTGTTTGGGTGCCCATCTTAACAACTCAACTTGCATTGCATTTGGGTGTCCATCTTGCCAACTTTCCTTGCATTTCATTTATCCCCCCATCTTGTAACCTCACCTTGTGTTGCGTTTGGGTGCCCATCTTTCCAACTCGCCTTACATTATGTTTGGGCATCCAT
>ML804023.1:359593-371534 GCA_009831015.1 Picea engelmannii
AATATTAAGATGTGTTTGAAAAAGAAAACTAAGAGGAGTCCCACGAAGGGTTGTTGTCCTCTCCTAAAGGTTTTAGTGTTCTTAAGGGAGATGAAATCGTTTCACAATCTTTTTCTGATTCTCAAGATCGCTTGGACGCACGAGAGAAGAGCATACTAAGCGATTGTTACTCAAATTTTAGTCCCAATGTAAGTTAAATGTGATTAAAAATGATTTCCCACTTATATTGTAAGTCAAAACAAGCCATCCATGTGGCAAAAATCAAACAAGGGAAATTGATTTTATCCTCCTAAATGCCTATGTGTGTTTGACTAACCCCTTTATATGATGAGGGGACTAACTATGGTGCAATTTTAAAACATGCTTGACATCATTTTTAAGAAGGAAAATGGCCTTCCCCACATCCCAACAACTTTACAATGTGAAATTTTGCACAGGTGCACGGGTCCTAGTGGAGACAGAGGCTCACAGAGTGCATGCACGCAAGAAGAGACAAGTTAAAAAGCGCACGTGCACAGAACAGAACCGTGAGTCAGGCACATGGGTGCACGATGCACGCCTGTGGGCCTAAAAAACTGCACATATATGGCACACGACCGAGAATGATAAATCCGAATGGATTTCTCTCAATTCAACTTGGAATTGGCTGGTTGGCAGGTTGGCTTAGGCCGGTTAGTGCACCTGCAAGTTAAACAAACTAAAAGAAGAGCAAGAAGAAACCAAATGATGTAGGAAATTGATACATTTCCCCAGCTGAGTCGCCAATATGTTGCACCTCTTTCGTCACCTTGGTGAGCAAATAAGAGGTGCTTGCAATCTCAGTTGGGTCTGTTGAGCAGGACAACTATAGATAAAAGAGTTAGGGAAAGAAAAAAAAAATACAATTAAGAATTAAACTAATAGATGCAATAAAAACTAAAATCATGAGCATAGGGACATAGAAACAAAAAGAACCAAAAGACCCATGTCACCAATGTTTGAGGTTGATCTATCGATGAAAACAAAGCACCAAGAAGAAAGGGGACTATGAGTCCCTTCTTCCTCCAAGGGAAGGCTCTTGGACCCTCACTAGCTATCTCTTCTTACAACAAAGAAAATGAAAATGGTGATGAAAGAACTCCTTACAAATCCACTCAATGGTGAGGTGGATTGTCCAATGTAATGGCGCCAATATGCTTGTGTCAAGGATGGAGTCCTCAAAAAAATAGAGGCAGCATAACATTACTTTGAATTCCTTGAGAAAATGAGGTGCATTCATGGCTTTTTATAACATTGCTTTGGGTTATTGTTTAACTACTTTGTAGTGTGAAAAGAGGCCATTTAGGGCATTATTAGGTCTTTGACCAGCCAACCAGTCAGATCCAGCCCAGATTTGAGGGTCAAATCAGCTTGGGAGCTGAACCATAAGTGGTTGAGAGGCCGACCACTTCCATAAATGCGTCGTTTAGCAGGTGCGTGGCTTTTTGCACTAACAGTCGTGCATCGTGTGCCTATGCACGATTTCTACGTTCCTGTTCCGTGCATGCGCGCGCGTGCCCAATGTCTGCAAAGCGCTCTTCAATTTTTCACTACTTTGTATAGTTTTTTGACCTTTTTGAATGTTGTGGTATTAATTCAAGTTCATGAATGACTTCATCACTGTTTGACGATGTTGAGTTCTTGTAACCATGTGCGGACGAAATTTTAGTGATAAAAGGGACGTTCTCACCTTCTTTTTTCTACGAGTTAAGGTGGTCGTTTTGACGGGAAGCACCACATTGATGCTGGTATTGGACTAGTTTTGTGGATCCCAAGGACACCTTGATGCATTGCTTGGAAGGTTGGAGGCTTTCATTGTTTCCCTTTTCTTCTCTCTGATTTGGTTGTTTCAAGGCTTCATGAGGGAATATTCGTTCTATCCTTGTCTTGTTTGTGCATGTCCTCCTATTGTTCAATCCCTCAAGGGAAAGGTATAAAAGCTAACACGGTTTTTTTTCTGTTTAAATATCCCCGACTCGATGGGTGTTCAGAGTGTGCTCCGTATGGAGATTCTTTGGATGCCTTTTGAAGTGCTAGGGTGTTACCTGGTTGATCCTGCCAGTATTCATATGCTTGTCTCAAATATTAATCCATGCATGTCTAAGTATGAACTAATTTAGACTATGAAATTGTGGATGGATCATTAAATCAATTATATTTTCTTTGATGGTACCCTACTACTCAGATAACCGTAGTAATTCTAGAGATAATACGTGCACCAAGTCCCAACTCTTTGGAAGGGATGCATTTATTAGATAAAAAGTTGATGTGGGCTTGCCCGCTTCTCTGGTGAATCATGATAACTTGACGGATCACACATTCCTTATGTTGGCGATGCTTCATTCAAATTTATACCCTATCAACTTTTAATGGTAGGATAGAGGCCTCCATGGTGCTGACGGGTGACAGCAAATTAGGGTTCGATTCCAGAGAGGGATCCTGAGAAATGGCTACCTCATCCAAGGAAGAAAATAGGCACAAAAATTACCCAATCCTGACATGGGGAGGTAGTGGCAATAAATAAAAATATTGGGCACATCGAGTCTGGTAATTGGAATGAGTACAATCTAAATCCCTTAACGAGGATTCATTAGAGGGTAATTTTGGTGCCAACAGTCATGGTAATTCCAACTCTAATAGTGTATATTTAAGTTGTTATAGTTAAAAAGATCATAGTTGGATATTGGGTTGTAAAGGTCGGTCCAACTACTTGGTGTGCACCTATATTTCCGTCCCTTTTTCCGGCAGCGTGCTACAAGCCTTAATTAGCTGGGTCGCGGTTCCGATGTTGTTACTTTGAACAAATTAGAGTGCTCAAAGAAGGCTTATGCTCAGAATACATTAGCAGGGAATAATGAGATAGGAGTTTGGTCCTATTATGTTGGCCTTGAGGCAATAACAGGTCTGTGATGCCCTTATATGTTCTAGGCCACATGCATGCTACACTGATGCAATCAACGAGTTTTTATCCCTGGTTCAAGAGTATCGGAAAATCTTCTCAAATTGCATTGTGATGGGGATAGACCATTGTAATTATTGGTCTTATGTGAGGAATTCCTAGTAAGTGTTCAATCACTCCTACCGATTGAATGATCTGGTGAAGTGTTTGGATCACGTCAACGAGGGTTGTTCTCTGCCGACGATGTCATGAGAAGTTCACTAAACCTTATCATTTAGAGGAAGGAGAATTCGTAACAAGATTACCATAGGTGAACCTATGGTAGGATCATTGTCAGTAGGGACCGATGAATCTTCACTTGGGTTGGGTAGGGGAGGTCCGTAATTCATTCTCGTGGATGGGTTGATTAGTCTATCTCAAGGAGAGTTGATGCCACATTTCTGGGTGCCTCAGGTGTGGCTTGTTGTGACTAAACCTTTTCCCACAGAGCTCCCATAGGTTGGCTATCACATATGGATTGTGCTTGTTGATCATACTTTGTTTGTTGTTGTTATTTGTTGTTGCATACCTCTCGCTCGATCCGTGCTTGGATGAGGTAGTGTGTCACAAATTTTGGAGGGTTGATCATGGCCTTTCTGGCTCAGTTTGTGCTTTTTGCAAGCATCGGTTGTTTTCCTTGGCCACCTTCCACACTCCAATTTTGTCGACGGGTGTTCATCGATCATTGCTAGGGGGGAGGGTGATTGTCATTTTGTGTTGTGCATCCCCTCTCCGATGGAGAGTGCCGGCGAGTCTTTGGTTCCATGATGGGAAAAACGTTGCAGGGATCCCTTGATATGTCATGGGAGATTTTCCTCACCATTCTTCATCATAAGGTGGATGCTTGGTGTGGTGCAAGAAGTCCCTTCATTTGTTTGATTATTTGTTTTATTTTTCCTCACCTAGGAAATCTTTTCCATTGGTCATTGGATCAAGGAAAGGGTGGCTTCTGCCTTGTAGGTCGCTTGTTTCATGTGGGGTAATCGTCAATGGGATGGATGAAATGAGGCTCAACCCACTAGGCTGGCCACCCTAGTCCCTCTCGATTGTTCCTTGTGACCCCCTGGATAAAGTTGGACATTTGGGTTCGGGAGACCCTTCTGTAGGTACCAACTGCATTGGCGTTGCACGTTGTGGCAAGTTTCCTCCGGTGGGAGTTCTTTGTTGAACCTAGAGCTCAATTTGATGTCGATCAAGTTTTGGAAAGACATTCCACTCTTTGTTCCTGTACATGTGGCAAAAATGTTGCGGCCCTACATTTATCCAGTGGTGTTTGTTTTACGTTTGAGTGACTTCTCTGTCTTTGGACTAAGACGTTTGAGTGTTGTCACATACATTCATCACTGGAAGACTATTTGGTGTTGGACGTTGTTCGCACAACACATGTGGGGGGGAGTGGTGGGTGTGCACTTTTTGGTCCAATGGGAGTGCTTTTTTTAAATTGGAGCTCAATTTGATGTCGATCGATTTTTGGAAAGACATTCCACTCTCTATTCCTGTGCGTGCAGTGAAAATGTTGTTGCCCTACATTTATCCAGTGATGATTGTTTTACATTTGAGTGACTTCTCCGTTTTTGGACTAGGATGTTTGAATGTTGTCCCATGCATTCATCACTGTAAGGTTGTTTGGTTTTGGATGTTGTTCGCACGATGTGGGTGGGGGGGAGTGGTGGGTGTGCGCTTTTTGGTCGGTGTCATTTTCTTTTGGTAAGAGGCTGCACATCCTCCTTTTTCCCATGTGAATTATTTAATGCTCTGGTGGCCCTCATTTTTTCCAATGTGTATTTTCAGCCACTGACTTCTCTACTTCGACGTCCAAATGTTGTCGCTTTCCTTTTTCACTAGAATACTGTTGGGCGTTGTTTGTATAGGGAAAAGAGGAGGTGGGTTTCCTACCGGTAGATATGTTTTCGGGTTGGCGCCGGTTGCTTTTTTGGTTTGTGGGAAAGAGGAGGAGTGTTTCCTTCCAATGGATGTGCTTTTCGGGTTGACATCGGTTGCTTTTCGATAAGAGGTCCTTCACCCTCTTTTCCTTGGGAGTGCTTCATTGTAGTTGCGACCCTTAGTTCATCCTGTGTTGATTTTTGGTAGGTGACTTCTCTGCTTTGGCGTTTGAATGACATCTCGTGCCCCCATCACTGGAGGTCTATTGTGCATTGGACGTGGTTTTTTTAGGGGTAGAGAGGCGACAGGTTCCCTTCTAGTGGGTTTGATTATGGGTAAGAGAACTCATATCCTCTTTCTTTGTGAGTGTCGGTCGGTTTTGGCTAAGAGACCCTCACATCCTCTTTCCTTGTGAGTGCTTTGATGTCCTTTTTTTGCGGTCCTTGGTTTGTTCGACAATGATTTTTGGGAAGTGACTTCTCCACATCTGTGTTCGAATGCTGTCACTAGAAATCATAATCATGGGAATGTTGTTGGGCCATGGCACGTCCTTTGTACTGGGATCAAGGGTGGGTGGGCTCTCTCTCTGTTTGAATATAACTTGTGCTTGTTTTTCTTTTTCTCTGCTGAAAGGGGAAATTGTCGGGAATCTGTCTTATGGAGAGATGAAAGTAGCGCACTGTTGAGACTGGCCACCCTAGTCCCTCCTTACCATTGTTCCCTACAATTTCCCCTTGCAGTTGTGTCTTGGGAAAGATTTCTCTRTTTGTTTGAGCCTCTTGTGGAATGGGGAGTGAATTTGTGTCTTGTGGCCCTCGRGTTGGACAACTTGTGCTTGTTTTTCCTTTTCTCCATCGTAAGGGAGAATTGTGGGGAATCAATGTTTTGGAGGGGGGATGAAAGAAGCACATTGTTGGACTGCCCACCCTAGTCCCCCCTTGATCATCGTTACCTACAAGTCTCCCTCTCAAGTGGAAATATTACTCTATTTGTTCGAGCCTCCTGTGTATGTTGGGGGAGTGCATTTGTCTTGTGGGGTGGGATGGTTGTTGTCATTTGTGGTGTTGTGTGCATCATGGGATTTTCCATTCGTCACATGGATGGCTTGTCTAACGAAGTGGGGGTTCATAGGTAATGTGAGGAAATGAATCTTGACAATGGATATCTCGTATCTTGTCACCATGAAGAACGTAGAGAAATGCGATACTTAGTGTAAATTGCAGAATCCCATGAATCATCGAGTTTTTGAATGCAATTTGCACCCAAGGTGTTGTTTGAGGGCATGCATGTCTGTGCATCGCATCCTACACACACACACACTCTCTGCAAGGCATTAGGGAGGAGTGAAGATGGTTTTAAGTTCCCAATGTGTTGCGGTTGGCTGAAATACATGCCATGTTTTGTGTCTTATGTCGTCTAGCAGTGATATTGTCCCCTTGTTTGGGTGAGTCGATGTTGGTTGATGCAGGGTGTGTGCAACATTTTGGGAACTTGTTTTTCCCATCGTCTTTCCATCTTGGTGGAGGGATTTGTCTCTAACATGCGACCCCATCTCAGGAGAGAACTCCTACTAATTTTAATCATATAATTAAGTGAAGGAAAAGAAACTTACAAGGATTCCCCTAGCAATGACGAGCAAATCGGGAACAACCCAGCATGAAAATCGGGTGGCAGCACCACCTGAATTGTATGTTGTAGAATCTTCCTTAGCAATGGATCGAGCCCAAGTCCCCACCTGAGAGGGTGACAACCCCATTGGGCTGGAACCCTACCACACCATGAGGTATTGTCGGTGAGTTGGGTTGTTTGGGAATGCATCCCTAATCGGGTGGTAAATTCCGTCCAAGGCTAAATATAAGTGAGAGATTGATAGTGAACAAGTACTGCAAGGGAAAGATGAAAATGAATTTGAAAAGAGAGTTAAAGAGTGCTTGATATTTCCAGGAGGGAAGCGGATGGAGGTCGACGATGCATCTCAGTCGGATGAAAAATGACTCAAGTTGGTCTTCCACTCAACTCGAGGTACAAACTAGCACAAGTCGTTACATCGGCACAAGAACGGGTGGAGTACTACATGTTGGTTTTTCATTGTGGCAATCGAGGAGTGAAGCTTACACCCCTTGGGGCGGGCCACTGTGCACCTGCACACTCATGGTGTTGGTTTGTGGGTTTTCCATTCAACCCATCTTGAAACACAAACCAAGGAGTCTAACATGTGTGTGATTCGGTGGGTTTGTAAACCTGCAAGGTGTAAGGAAGATGACAGGTGATGTCCCCTCTCCATGGGGTGCATTGTCGATTGATCTTGAGCTTCTGCGAAGGGTTCAAGGGTGAGTATGCCTATTGGGACCTGAAAGATGGTGAATTATGCCTGAGCAGGGAGAAGCCAAAGGAAACTCTAGTGGAGGCCCATAGCAATACCGATGTGCAAATCGTTCATCTAACTTGGGTATAGGGGTGAAAGACTAATCAAACCATCTAGTAGCTAGTTTCCTCGAAAGTTTCCTTCGAGATAGATGGAGCTCATGTCTGAGTTTTATCGAGTAAAGAAAATTATTAGAGGCATTGGGGGTGTAACTCCCTTGAACTATTCTTAATATTTAAATAGGTAAGATGGTGCAGATGCTCCATTGAGATGTGCCATGGAATTGAGAGCTCCAAGTGGGCCATTTTTTCGTAAGAAGAACTGGCGATGCGGGATGAACTAAAAGTCAAGTTACGGTGCCAAAATATGCACTAACCCAAATCCCACAAAGGGTGTTGGTTGATTAAGACAACAAGACGGTAGTCATGGAAGTCAAAATCCGCTAAGGAGTCTGTAACAACTCACCTGCCAAATCAACTAGCCTCGAAAATGGATGGCATTGAAGCGTGCGACCTATACTTGACCATCGGAGAAATTTCTAGGCTTCGATGAGTAGGAGGACATGGTGGTTGTTGAGAAACCTTGGGTGTGAGCCTGGGTGGACCGGTCCTCGGTGCAGATCTTGGTGGTAGTAACAAATATTCAAATGATAACCTTGAAGACTAAAGTGGGGAAAGGTTCCATGTGAACAACACTTGGACATGGGTTAGTCAATACTAAGAGATGGGGAAGCCCTGTATCAAGGGTGCACTCTACATGAACATAAAAAAGGAATTGGGATAATATTCCCAAACCAGGACATGGTGGTGGATGAAAACATTACTAAATATGGAGACATCGTCGGGGCTCCTAGAAAGAGTTGTCTTTTCTTTTTAATAGCTTTCCCACCCTGAAATTGAATCAACCAGAGATAGGGTCTAGCAGCTGGAAGAGCATCACATGTATTGCATTGTCTAGTGGGCCCTCGGTGGCCCTTGAAAATCTAGAGGATTGAGTACCTTCCATGCCTGGTCGTACTCATAATTGCATCATGTCTCCAAGGTGAACACCCTCTAGTCAATAGAACAATGTAGGTAAGGGAAGTCAGAAAAATGGATCCGTAACTTCGGGAAAATGATTGGATCTGAGAGTTGTGCCTAGGGGTCTGTGTCATTAACCTGTGGGATGTTGGTCATCTACCTGAGCTGCTATTACGGTGAGTGCGGGTAGTCATGTGTCGATTAGGCTACAAACGTAGAATGTCCCCTTGCGGGGGATTTTTCCTAGGCGACGAATAGTCGACTCAGAACTGGTACTGACAAGGGGAATCTGATTGTTTAATTAAAATAAAGCATTTTGATGGTCCTTGTGGATCCTGATGCAATTTGATTTCTACCTAGTGCTCTGAATTTCAAAGTGAGAAAATTCAACCAAGCACAGGTAAACGACGGGAGTAACTATCACTCTCTTAAGGTAGCCAAATGCATCATCATCTAATTAGTGATGTGCATGAATGGATTAACGAGATTATCACTATCCCTATCTACTATCTAGAAAAACCACATCCAAGGGAATGGGCTTGGCAGAATCAGTGGGGAAAGAAGAGCCTATTGAGCTTGACTCTAGTCCGACTTTGTGAAATGACTTGAGAGGTGTAGAATAAGTGGGAGTTGTTTTCAGTGCAAGTGAAATAACATGACTTTTAACATTATTTTACTTATTCCATGGGGCGAAGATGGGGAATCACCCTTGTTTTTGGCCTTAAGACACATTTCAACGGGTCGATATTGTCGGAAGACATTGTCAGGTGGGGAGTTTGGTTGGGGAAACACATATGTTAAAAGATAACACAAGTGTCCTAAGACAAGCTCAATGAGAAAAGAAATCTCGTGTGGGACAAAAGGGTAAAAGCTCATTTAATTTTGATTTTTAGTACGAATACAAATCGTGAAAGCGTGGCCTATCGATCCTTTAGACTTTTGGAATTTAAATCTAGAGGTGTCAGAAAAGTTACCGCAAGGATAACTGGCTTGTGGCAGCCAAGCGTTCATAGTGACATTTCTTTTTTATCCTTCGATGTCATCTCTTCCTATCATTGTGAAGAAGAATTCACCAAGTGTTGGATTGTTCACCCACCAAAAGGGAACGTGAGTTGGGTTTAGAACATCGTGAGACAAGTTAGTTTTACCCTACTTATGAACCATTCCGCAATAATAATTCAACTTAGTATGAGAGGAACTGTTGATTCACACAATTGGTCATCGCGCTTGGTTGAAAATCCAGTGGTGTGAAGCTACCACGTGTCGGATTATGATTGAATGCCTCTAAGTCAGAATCCACACTAGAAGCAAGGCTTGTCACTCCTCGACTGTATCTCGAACCGCAGTAGGTGCATTTCTTCGACACCCCCAAGGGCATGTTTCACTTTCGAACCTCGATTGGGAAGCATCTCAGTCGGGGAAACTTTGAAGTTCAATTTCAAACGGTCATTGAGAAGAATCCTTTGCAGACGACTTAAATACGTGATGGGGTATTGTAAGTGGAAGAGTGGCCTTGTTGCCATGATCCACTGAGATTCATCCCTTCATCTCCTTGATTTAGAGCATATGCACATGCCATTCTAAATCTCGACACCTCTCCTTTTTTGTTGTGCACATTTTTTATGGACTTCTTTGTTCCATGCTTGATCCAGGGGATCAAATTTTGCTTAAAAATTCAAAGTGCTTGGAATCACTTCAAATTGAACAGGAGTGTAGGCCTCATCATCACGAACCCAACGCAACTCATTTGGGTTCAAACGGATGTCAGGAGAGAGAGATATCGTGTTCTATTCAAAATGACAAATAGGCAAAAAACAATGTGTTGACTGTACAATCCGTATAGTCCGTACGGATGCTGACATGGTAGTCTGTACGAAACATGGCAAAGATGAGTGGAAGATAGTTGGTAGTTAGATGTATGAATGAGCTTTGGACATGCGGCATATTGGTGGCTAATAGCATGGTGACACATGGCCTAATCAATGGCCGCCACGTGTCACCTGGACGGTGGTTTAAAATCTTTGCAATCAGCAAGACTCGACCCCGCGACCTCTGGGTAGGGGAAGAGACTTGGGAAGGGCCACCCAACTGGTGCACCACTGTATGTTTCTTAACATATGAATGTATATATTATTATTTAAATTTGCATTTGTTTTGGATTGGGCATGGTCCAGGTCGGGGCTAAGCCCCGGCCCCCGGTCATGTGTTGCTAACCTTCGCTCGCACATTTCAAACATTTAAACACCCGTGCGCCTAGGCACATGGATCTTTCCATGTGACTTGGGTTTAAACTTAACCCCTTTTGTATATTTGTGTGCAGTTGTATGGCACTTCATATGCCCATGATCTTAGACGGTTAGGGGCTGGCGCGAAACCATCCTACAGTTTGCACTAGTTGTGCAGTTGTGCCCGGTGCTGGGTTTTTCCACATAAATGTGTGTGGGGGCTAGGTTGAGGAGGCAAGGGTGCATTTTGGCAATCCAGAGACAACAAGTTTGAAGGGGAACTTCCAGGAAGCCTATCTTCTTCAATTTTTGGCCAAACGAGGTGCCAAAAAAACCCAGCTAGGGGTTTTGGGACGTTCTGAAGCCATTGGAGCTGTCTATTTGAAATTTTGAGCATTGTAAAACACATATTTGAGAACTCTGAGAAAATAATACCAAATATCCGTTGGAAGCTGGACCAAGAGATGTATCCCAAGAGAGGGGTGAACTCCTTTATCATTTGTTGTGTTATGTGTTTTCTGTTCACTATTATTTGTTGTTGTTTATATGCATCTTGAATGAGTAATTTCTATCAAATTTGTGTTGCAAAATTGATCCATTTTCATTTTAACACATTAATTAAATCTTGCAAATATTTTCAAGAATACAATTCTTCTTCATTTTTAGATCAAGTTGGTATCAGAGCAAAGGTTTTTGAAGACTTGATTATTTGCAAGTGTTTTGTTTTCCGATGCTCACAAGGTTGAAAATCACAAGAGGGGAAGGTCAACTTGTAGAGCCAAGTTCTCATCCTTCAAGAAGGAATATTATATCATCACCGCAAGTTTCAAGGAGACATTCACCAAGTATGGCTCATGAAGAAAGTCATGAGAATATTCCTATAGAAGATGAAGATCTCAGAAAGGATGTCATGGAAATGAGAGAAATGATGAAACTCTTGATGAAAAGGAATACAAGGTTGCAAGGTGAAGGCTCCAACCCTTCAAAGCATAAGGGATATAGTGGTGATAAAAATACAAATGGAAATGGAGGGAATGGTGCTTCTCCACCACCCTCACCTCCATCTTCTTCTTCTTCTTCTTCTTCTACCAGTTCAAGATCTCTTCCAAATTCTCCAAAAGGACATGGTAAAAATCCTTCACAAATTCCTTTGTTAAATCTTCATATTAAATTTGAATTGCCAATGTACAATGGGGAGGTAAATGCTAAGAAATTAGATAATTGGATTCGTCAGATTGAGGTGTATTGTAGGATACAAAAAATTCAAGACGATGAAACTAAGATTCAACTTGCTTCTTTAATATTGGATAGTGCAGCACTCATTTAGTGGGAAGCCAGGCTCAAGAGGACATGAAGAAACATGGTAAAGTTTTAACCTCTTGGAATGATTTTATTGTTGCAATTAAAAGACAATTTTACCCATTGGCATATATGCAAAAAGCTACTATGGATTGGCAAAATTTTAGACAAGCTAAAGGAAAAAATGTGCAAA
>ML804023.1:385013-402513 GCA_009831015.1 Picea engelmannii
CTTCATGCATTTGGGCACGCATCATTTTCATTACAACTCTTCATGTGTTTTGTTAGGCTCTTCATGCATTTGGTCACCCATCTTTCCAGCTTGCCTTGCATTGTGTTTGGGTGAACCTCTTGCCAACTCACCTTGCCTTTCCCTTGGTCACCCAACCTTGGCCAGGCTGAATTAAAAAAGATACCTCGAATCCAAAATTGGTTCTTATCCGTCATATGGCTCATATTTTTGCCTAGTGCTCCTTTGTGTGGTCGTTTTCATTATGACTCTTCATGCGTTTGGGCGCCCATCTTGCCAACATTCCTTGCATTGTGTTTCAGTGCCCCTCTTGACAAGTAGCCTTGCCTTTTCCTTGGTCGCCCAACCTTGGTTAGACCGTACTAAAAAATCTACCTCAAATCCAAAATTGGTTCTTATCCATTCTCGAGCTCGTCTTTTTTCCTAGTGCTCCCTTATGTGGTCGTTTTTCGTTATGGCTCTTCATGCGTTTAGGCTCCCATCTTTCCAACTTGCCTTTCATTACATTTTAGAGCCCCTCTTTCCAAGTCACCTTGCCTTGTCATTGGTCACCCAACCTTGGCTAGGGTGTATTAAAAAATCTACCTCAAAGCCAAAATTTGTTCTTATCCATCCTCAAGATCGTCTTTTTACCTAGTGCTCCCTTGTGCAATCGTTTTCATTCTGGATCTTAGTGCATTTGGGATCCCATCTTGCCAACTCACCTCGTGTTATGTTTGGATGCCCATCTTTCCAACTTGCCTTGCGTTGCATTTGGGCACCCATCTTGCCAACTCGCCTTACATTGTGTTTTGGTGCCCATCTTTCCAAGTCGCCCATCATTGTGGTTGGGTTCCCTTCCTCACTTTCGCAATGATTCCTCATGTGGGCTACCATCTTTCCAAGTCGCTTGGCCTTTGTGCACCCATCTTGCCAACTTGCCTTGCCTTTGCATGCCCATATTTCCATATCGTTCTTCCTTGCCTTCTCGAAACCCTGATTTTTTCCCACATGAGTTATGTCGCTCACTCTTCGGTTTTGTTGGTTGGACATACCTCTAAATAATTTGGATTGTCTTTGGCTGCCCCTCTTGCCAACTTGCCTTGCATTGCCTCTAGAAATCCCAAGTTTTCCTTAAATTTGGGAAACCCCAAGTTTTTTTCCCACCGCACCTGTGTCATTGGCTCTTTTGGTTTTGTTTGTTGGGCGCTCCTCTTTCCAACACGACTTGTCTTTGGGTGCTCCTCTTGCGAACTTGCCTTGCGTTGCCTTTGGAAACCCCAAGTTTTCCTTGCATTGGGGAAACCCCAGGTTTTTTTTCCCACCATACATGTGTCACTGGATCTTTCATTTTTGTTGGTTGGTTGCTCCTCTTGTCAACTTGGATTTCCTTTGGGTGCCCCTCTTGAAAACTTGCCTTGCATTGCCTCTGGAAACCCCAAGTTTGCCGTACATTTAGGAAACCCCAAGTTTTTTCCCCATCGCACCTGTGTCCCTGACTCTTTCAGTTTTGTTGGTTGGGCGCTCCTCTTTCTAACTCGGTTTGCCTTTGGGCGCCCCCCTTGGAAACTTTCCTTGCGTTGCCTCTATAAACCCAAAGTTTTCCTTGCATTCGAGAAACCCCAAGTTTTTTTTCCCACCACACCTTTGACGTTGGATCTTTCAGTTTTGTTGGTTGGGCACTCAGCCTGCGTTTGGGCACTCCTCTTGCCAACTTTCCTTGCATTGCCTCTCGAAACCCCAAGTTTGACTTGCCATCAGGAAACCCCAAGTTATTTTTCCCACCACACCTATTTCATCATCTCTTTTGGTTTTGTTGGTTTGGCGCTCCTGCTACCAATTCATCTTGACTTTGGGTGCCCCTTTTGCCAAGTTGCCTTGCACTCTCTCTTGAAACCCCAAGTTTTTCTTTCATTTGAGAAACCCCAAGTTTTTTTCCCACTGCACCTATGCCGCTGGCCCTTTCAGTTTTTTTGGTTGGGCACTTCTCTTGCCAACTCAGATTGACTTTGGGCGCCCCTATTACCAACTTGCCTTCCATTTCCTTTGGAAACCCCAAGTCTTCCTTGCATTCGGGAAACCCCAAGTTTTTTTCCCACCGCACCTATGCTACTGGCTCTTTCATTTTTGTTGGTTGGGCGCTCTTCTTCCCAAATCGTCTTTCCTTTGGGCGCCCCAACTTGCCTTGCATTTCCCTCTATAACCCCCAATTTTTCCTTTCATTCGGGAAACCCCAAGTTTTTTTCCAACCACACTTGTGTCGTTGGCTCTTTCGATTATGTTGGTTGGGTGCTTCTCTTGCCAACTCGGCTCGCCTTTGGATGCCCCTCTTGCCAACTTGCCTTACATTGCCTCTGGAAACCCAAAGTTTTTTTTTCCCACCACACCTGTGTCACTAGCTCTTTCTGTAACACTCTTTCATACTATAAAACTTTGATACCAAACTGTAACACCCCCTTTCACTCAGGGCAGGCGCTACTTCGCGGAATAAAAATCTCATACTTAATTCTATATATAAGACATGCATATAAGAAAATGAAACACATTTAAACTCAGAGTAACCATAAGAATTACTATTATTATAAATAATCAATGGATTTAACATTAATTTGTATGCACAGCAGAATACATGATAAATATAAATACACAAACATGCAGAAAAGTAATTAAAAACATCATCTGGTACTTATCTTTGAAACGGTGATCTTTCCACCAGCCAGGTGCAAGCCTTCCACAAACCTCCCAGCCTTAGACCACACTGCTCATCAAGCTCAGTAGTGGGTCACCCCTGAGCAGGGACTAAGCTCCACCCCCAAGGAAAGGAATTCTAGGCTAGGATGAGGTTACAGGGAAAACACACAGTCACAAGGAAGGAATCTCTCCCAAGAACCCATTATGCCCACTGCCCATAGACTCTCCTTCCCCACATGCCTGTTCCACCCTAGGAGTAAACACCTTCTCTATCACCTAGACAGTCCTTCAGTTTTTAACCTCCCTTGCCTTGGGTTTCAGCAACAGACCATACCGAAAGTCTCCGAGCTCTGTGGCAACTACAAGGTTCCTTCTAGGTGTTCTCTTCTTCCTCTGTGCACTCTCTCACCTGGAGAGAGTCACTCACAGTCCCAACAACCTATTCTTCCAACTTCAATCACCTCTCTCACCTGGAGAGAGTGTTTTACAAACTGGCCAACAAGCCACACGCAGTCCAGCACTGCATGGCCACAACAGCCAACGGGGAAAACAGACACGGGATTTCCAAACAGGCTCAACAATGACAGGATGGTCTCACGATTATGGATTTGGAACAGAGACTCCACACACAAGTTTGATTTACTCAGACAGAGGATGAATCGGCTTTACCAGAAATCAACACAGGCTATCCCCGAATTCAACGCACAGACTTCGCCCCCGGGTTTCAGAATGGCACGAGGTCTCTTGCAGGGGTCGGATGGGACGTACGATTTAGAATATGCATGGGGACTCTTCTAGAGGTCTGATGGTTCAAACCCAGGTAGTTGGGTACAATGGAAGAGGCCCCCCCACCATGACTCATCTCGGTCATTTTATTTGCATGGGCTTGGGTTGACACTTGTCACCCGTGAAGCTGCATGCTTCCATCAACGTGAGTTCCTCCCACCATTTGGAAGTCACGTGTCATTCCAAAATAACTTAGGATAAGAACATATTACTCACATGGTCTTTTTGGAATAATATTAAAATATTATTCCCCAAGGACTTAAGCCCTTAGGCTTATCCCCTAGGCTCAACACTTATCCCCTCTTCCCACCTTCCATCCCCTAATCCCTTGCCCACTATGTGGAATCTTAGTCCCCCATCACTCATTCATCATGGTCGGTCTGCACATGATAGTGTTTATATTTATTAATGTTCTACACAGATACATGTACAAAATCAGGCTCTTGGCCTTCAACCCTTAGGCTCTCTAGCCTAACAATCACATAAGCCCACCAGCTTATATAAACTTGGCTCACCAGCCTATAAAACGTTTTTACAACTCCTTTCATAAACAATATTTACAACTGGTCTCGGCCTTGGGGACACTACACTTTCGGTTTTGTTTACTGGGCACTCGTCTTGCGTTTCGGTGCCCATCTTGCCAACTTTCCTTGCATTGTCTCTGGAAACCCCAATTTTTTTCCCACCACATATGTGTCACTAGCTCTTTTAGTTTTGGTGGCTAGGGACTCGTCTTGTGTTTGGGCGCCCATCTTCCCAACTTGCATTGCATTTCCTCTCAAAACCCCAAGTTTTTTTTCCCACCACACCTGTTTTATTGGCTCTTTCGGTTTTGTTGGTTGGACGCTCATATTGTGTTTGGGCGTCCATCTTTCCAACTAGCCTTGAAATTCCCTTTGGAAACCCCAATTTGTTTTTCCCACCACACATATGTCTCTGGATATTTTGTTTATGTTGGTTGGGCGTTCCTCTTGCCAACTCGGATTTTTACTTTGGATGCCCTTCTTGCCAACTTGTTGTGAATTTCCTCTGGAAACCCCAAGTTTTCCTTGCATTTGGGAAACCCCAAGTTATTTTTCCCACCACACCTGTTTCACTGGCTCTTTCGATTTTGTTGGTTGGGCACTCGTCTTGCATTTGGGCGCCCATATTTCCAAATTGCCTTGCATTTCCTTTGGCAACCCCAAGTTTTTTTTCCCACCACACCTATGGCATTGGCTCTTTCAGTTTTTTTGGTTGGGTGCTCGTCTTGGGTTTCAACGCCCATCTTGCCAACTTGCCTTTCAATGCCTCTAGAAACCCTAATTTTTTTCCTACCACACCTGTGTCGCTGACTCTTTCGATTATGTTGGTTGGGCGCTAATCTTGCCAACTAAGATTTTGAATTTGGACGCCCCTCTTACCAACTTGACGTGCATTACCTCTGGAAACCTCGTGGATTTTGGGCGATTGTTGTGGTTCCCTTGTAGGACTTTGCATTTGTATTCTTTGGGAAAAAATTTGGTAACAAATGAGTTGTGTTGTGGGCTCCTTGGATGGTTGTGGGATCTAGTATATAGGATGGCTTTGAGTCATTGATATCCTTTGTGGATGATGCGATTTATTATGGTCTTTGTTTGTCTATTCCCATTTTGTTGTTGGCTCCATGAAGCCAATGTTGATGTATTGTGTTTTATTTGTTGACAGTGGAGGTTTTCCATTCATGTGAAAGGTGGTGCGGGAAACGAGTTATTTTTTGGGTCTGCCTGAAGACTGGCCTTAGGTCATTTGTAGGGTGGTCGAAATCCAATTTATTTGCATCTTTTCTTGGTAACACATGAGAAGTAATGTTGGCAATGCTCATTATGGGAGGCACTTATAAGCAAAACTCCTTTCCATTCTATGTACGTGGATTTTGAGGGATTGTTGTGGCTCCCTGAGAGGGATTTTCCTTTTCATTGAATGGCACTCTAGGGTGCCAATTTGTTGTGCTTGTACTCTTTCCATGTTGGCATTGTTGAAGGATATGCATACATTCAAGAGCATGCTCAACGGGAAATCTTTTTGGGTTGTGGGAACATTTACCCTCCTAAAGTCTTTTCCTGTGCTCACTTTTTTGTCGGGCAGTGCAAGGAATTCCTCCTTTTGGGGTTAAATCTTATGGGTGTGCATTCCTTTAACATGCATGTCCCCTTCGAATGAATTGGCTTTGAGGCTTATTATTAATGTGGCCTAATTTTGTGTGGAGTCATTGGTTTTTCCCTTCCATATCGTATGGAAAAAGGGGATGGATGTTTCAGGGATGTTTCCACCTTGTTTGGGATATGCATTAAGGTTTTCCATAGGGGTCATTTAGGTGGGAAACACCACATTGTCACTTGTTGAGGACTAGTGCCGTGGATCCCAAGGACACCTCGATGTGTAGTTTGGAAGGATGAAGGGTTTCACTATTCCCTCCCTCTTCCTCTATGTTTTGGTTGTCTTGACCCTTTCCAGGAGCGTTCGTTGGTGACCCTGCTATGTGGGAAAAAAAGTGGAGGAGGGGAGCTTGAGGATGTGCTCACCTTCTTTCGTCTACAGATTAAGGTGGTCATAGAGGCCGTTTAGGTGGGCAACACCACATTGTCGTTTTTCATGGACTAGTGTTGTGGATATTGAGGACACCTTGATGTGTTGTTCAGAAGGTTGGATGGTTCATTGTCTACTCTTCTTCTTTCTGTTGCGGTTATTTTGAGCCCATGTCGAGAGCGCCCTTTGTTCTTGACTGATCACACTTCATGGACCAAAAATCTAGAAAGGAGAAGGGAGTGAAATTGGGGATGTTCTCAGCTTATTTTGTCTATGGATTAAGGTGGTCATAGGGGCCATTTCGGCGGGAAGCACCACATTGTCGCTTGTATTGGACTAGTGTCGTGGATCCTAAGGACACCTTGATGCATTGTTTGAAAGGCTGGAGGGTTCATTGTCCTCTCTTATTCTTTCTATTGTGGTTGTTTCAAGCCCATGTCAGGAGCTCTTTGTTCTCGATTGAACCCACTTTGTTCATCAAAAGTTGGGAAAGGAGGAGGGAGTGGGGTTGGGGTATGTTCTCACCTTATTTTTTCTACAAGTTAAGGTGATTGTAGGGGCTATTTTGGTGGGTATCACCACATTGACACTGGTATTGGACTAGGTCTATGGATCCCAAGGACACATTGATGCATTGTTTGAAAGGTTGGAGGGTCCAATGTCCCCTCTTCTTCTTTCTGTTGTGGTTGTATTGAGCCCATGTCAGGAGCGCTCTTTGTTCTTGGTTGAACCTACTTCATGGACCAAAAGTTGAGAAAGGAGGAGGGAGTGGGGTTGGGGGACATTCTCACCTTATTTTTTCTATGGGTTAAGGTGGTCTTAAAAACCGTTTCAACGTGCGACACCACATTGTCGTTGGTATTGGACTAGTGTCATGGATCCAAAGGACACCTTGATGCATTGTTCGGAAGGCTGGAGGGTTCGCTATCTCATTTTCTTATTTCTTTTGCGGTTGTTTCAAGCCCATGTCAAGAGTTCTCTTTTTTCTCCATTGAACCCACTTCATGGACTGAAAGTTGAGAAAGGAGGAGGGAGTGGCATTGGGGGGATTTCTCACCTTCCTTTGTCTATGGGTTAAGGTGGCCATAGGGGTTGTTTTGGCGGGCAGAACCACAATGACACTGGTATTGGACTAGTGTCAAGGATCCTGAGGACACATTGATGCATTATTTGGAAGGTTTGAGGGTTCATTGTCCCCTCTTCTTCTTTTTGTTGCGGTTGTTTCGATCCCATTTCTGGAGCGCTCTTTGTTCTCGGTTGAACCCACTTCGTGGACCGAAAGTTGAGAAAGGAGGAGGGAGTGGGGTTGGGGGACGTTCTCACCTTATTTTTTCTATAGGTTTAGGTGGTTGTAGGGGCCATTTCGGTAGGAAACACCACATTGACACAATATTGAACTAGTGTCGTGGATCTCGAGGACACCTTGATGCGTTGTTTGGAAGGTTGAAGGCTTTCACTGTTTCCCTTTTCTTCTCTCTGACTTGGTTGTTTCGAGGCTTCATGAGGACACATCCTTTCTATCCTTGTCTTGTTTGTGCACATCCTCATATTTCTCGATCCCTCGAGGGCAATGTATAAAAGATAACACGGTTTTTTTTATGTTGAAATCTCCCCGACTCGATGGGTGTTTAGAGTGTGCTCAGTATGGAGAGTCTTTGGATGCCTATTATCACTGAAATTTCATCTACAAATGGTCACAGGAATACAGTATCTCCAAACACCTATTATTTCACCTACAGCCCCAAGAATTCATTTACAAAAGGCACAAACTATACAACTGGTCAATAAATTGACATGCACTGAAACACTAAAGGAAGCGTGTGCACGTGTGCAGACCAAAAATTCCAAAAAATCACACATGTGCCCGATGCGTGACTGTGTACGAGAAAAGTTGTGCACTCCTATGAACGACACATTTATGATTCTTTTCGGCCCCTCACCCACTTATAGACCAAATTCCAACTTGATTTGACCCTCAAATCAGATTTGAATCTGAATGGGGGGTTGGTCAAAGACCTAAGGGTGCCCTAAAGGGCCCCTTGTTCACACTAAAGACCGATTGGATATTGCTTCAAAGACTTGCTATAAAAAGAGGCCATGGGTGCACTATGAATTAAAGAATCTCATTGTATTGTTATTCTGCCTCTATTCTCTTACAAGAAACCTCTTTTCTTCTTAGAGTATACTAGCATCATCTCATTAAGCTATTCATCTCACCTCTTGAGGGAATAAGCTTGGATTTCTTCACCATTTTCTTTCTAGTTTACCATTTTGTAAGAAGATCTCTCACATAGGGGATTAAAGAGCCCTCCCAAGGAGCAAGAGGGGATCGATAAGTCCTCCTTTCTCTATGGTGTTTTCCCACTAATATACTTCTCCATTGGTGGCATGAATATTGGTCATTTGTTTGATTTATTTTGGTTCTAATTTCCTCATGCATTTTAGTTTTATTTATTTAGTTATTTATTTAATTGTTGTTATCTTAGTTGTTTGTTTATTTCATGTGATTGAGTCATTTGATTCATACACTAACCTCTATCCTGTCTAGTAGACCCAACTAGACTTGCAAGTGCCCTTCTTTTGCTCATTGGAGTGATGAAAATGACACAACAAATTGGCGACCATACTGGGGAAAACATATCAATTTCCTCCCTATTTGGGTTGATTGAGCACTTATTTTTTACCTATTTTCCTTGCAGGGATTATAACCGTCCTTTCCCTACATGGAAAGAGTTGAATTTGGAGCTAGAAGAGAAGAATTCCACTTAAAATTCCTCCCAAACGTGTATCAGAACGTGCATGGGTTTTCCATATCACAGATGTGCATTTTGAGCATTGTGTGCCCACAATGCCTCTGTTCTTTGCACATTCTGCACACAGTGCGCATAAAGGTTTTTTGTTCACTGTGCATTCTGCACCCACCGCGTATCTGTCCAAAGACTTGAAATTGTAAGAGTTTTTTGTTAGTTTTTGAAGGCCCCTAGCCTTCAAAATCTTATTGTTATGCAATTTGTAAATGCACCACACTTATATTCCCTTCCCACATGAAGGGTTAGTCAAAACATAGGCACTTAGGGGGTTAAAAAGAACCATATTTCTCCTCTTTTGCTTTGATTTTCCACATGGATGGCTTGTTTTGATTGTAAAATCTAAGTTAAGATCATTTTCTATCACATATATAAACACTTACATTGGGACCAACAATCAAACTTCAATCATTGAGTATTCTCTTCTCTCGCACCATACAACGATCTTGAGAATCAAAAAAGCGATTGAGGGAAGATTTTATCTCCCTTAACAATATTTAGGAGAGGAAAAAGCCCCCCCTAGGGCTCCTCTTAGTTTCTTTTCAAAACATCTTAAATTTGTAGGGTCCCATACATGCCCACATGTTGCAAAGTCAGGATAGTTTTTTAAAGCTACTTTCTTAGTTTACATCACTAGAGGAGTTTAAAGATTATAGTAATGGGCCCATACATGCCCACATGCTTACAAATTAGGATAGTTTTTTGAAGCTTTCTTAGATTAAATCACATTAGGGGGTTTAAAGGATTGGTAAGGACCCATATGTCCACATGTTAGTTCTTTAGGGACTTCAAAATTCTGCAAGGTTGTACCAATGACATCTAGTAAGATAGGTAATCAAAACTTGTAAGGACCACAAGAAGTCCACATGTTGCAAGGTGACACCTAACTTATTAAAAAATATGGCACACTTGTTCACTTGATCACACAAAGTCACCCCTCACTCACATAATTTCATCTCGAATTGTGGATATTGAAGTAGGTTTCCTCCAAACGGATACCAAAACATCCCACTATTTTCTTGAAGAAATTACCCACACCCATTTAATTCAAACGAGATTGGTTCACACCCCCAATATCTCAAACAACCACATCTAATTTTTTTCTAAAAAATCACTATGTTTTCCTCCACAGGAGGTGCCAAGAGAAATTTTTTAGTCTAGGTAGGATCTCAGGGGTAGGCATCCAAAGAACCCCCCATTATTTGGTTCTCACATCTTCAAACATTAGAATTTGACAAATAGGGAAATTTTAAATCCTCCAAGTCAAGTGTTCCTAACACCATAAGGCAAGGAGATACCCGTGAAGGGTCAAAGGCCAAGGTCTGGTTGTTCTGTGCATCCCCCCTTGAGGCACCCACCTCTTGGAAGGGATCCATCCCGTGACCCATTTCTTAGGCCAAAATTCTAAATGCCACACTTTGACCGAGGTACCTAGTGACCAAAATTTAGGACATCTACCCAGGTGGCAATTGTGGGCTGCAATTTCACCTTGATCAGATTTTGTGTGGATATTAGGAAATATTGCTAGCTCTTTCAGGATATGCACCCTCTACCCCTCATTATAATTGATTGTTTCATCCTTCACTAGTTTCTCTTCCAATGGCTTTCATACCCCACTATTGAGTGTTATTGGAAGGTCCAATGCTATTTGAGAGGAAGGAAATGAGCATTGTTTTCTTTGTTCTCCCACGCAGAAAAAATCCACCTACCCATATGTATGCTTCTTTTTCAATTGATTTATGTATGATGCTCTCATGAGATATATTGTGAAGGTCCAAATTTTACAAATATCTTGTTCATTTATTTTTCTCTCATCACCATCTGCACACATTTCACTTTTCTAGTCGGACATCATAGGGGACCCATAAAATCCCCGTCATTCCAAACACTTGCAAAACCTCCCTTCTATTCTAGGAGGATTTCCTAGTATTTCCAACTCATCGAAACAACCCTCTCATACCCCTGTAAGTGATACTATTTTTGGGATCAAATTTTCTTGGTTCCACTTTACTTGGGTCCAATTCCCAAGGCCAACCATCCACTAGCTCTCCTTTACAATGAAGTGGGGGGGGAACTTCTTCTCAAGGGGGAAGTACAACCCCACGCAACCCCCCTCAAGGGTTAGGTACACAACCTACCCACACCATGTCTGGAACTAATCCTCCATCGCCACTCCACATGCCATATTTGGCATCCCTCAACATACATGATTTGAGTAAACTCACAAATGACCCTTTATTGCATGACCCCACATGGCCCACTATGCCTACCAAACTACCTTTAGACATCCCCAAGTTTGAAGGAAAAGTGGGGGAAGATCTCACCAACCATATCATGACCTTTCACTTATGGTGCTCTTCAAACAACATCATGGATGATTCCATCCATTTAAGGTTATTTCAGCACACACTCACAGGTCCATCAGCCAAATGGTATGTGGATGAAAAATCAGGGTCCCATGTGACTTTTGAATCCTTGGCCAAAACATGTTTGACCTTGTTTCAACTACCAGTTCATCATGACAATGGTCTAGAACTTCTCTCTGAGTGTAAACAATCCTCAACCACATATATCACAGACCACATTCATGAATGGCATCGGTGACATAGTCTATGCAAAGTCGAAACACCAAAGAATAATGCCTCGATTGGTTTCTCAGATCACTCATCCCTCTCCTTACCAAAGATGTGGCCTCCACCTTCCCCCAAATGGAAGAGGCAGCTATTAGCAAGGCTCAACAATATGACCTCATTTATGCATAGTCAGGATACTTATACATAGTACTACCCGACGCCCCGAGACCCATACCATTTGGCCAGGAAAAACCTAGGATGTCTCACTCAGCGGATGGATTGATTGGTACCACAACACACCACAATCCATATGTCCAACCACCACCTATGTACAGTACACTCGAATATATGCCTATATATATAGGTCCATCGTATTACCCTCCTACCCCTTACCAACAGTCATATTCTATTGTTCCCCCTCAGTCATTGGCGGCACCCCCACCGGTACCCATGCTATATCTGATCTCTCAATCCAGTACGGGTCCACCCCCAACTCCTGGATATAACCCTAGAAGTAGTGTAAGTACCTCTACTTCCTATACTCCATATGGATCCTATCCACAAAATAATCCATATTTCCCATTTCCTGGTCCTCCCCAGTCGATTAATCCTCCACTGGGACAACCACATGTCGGCGTCAACTTTGTTTATCCCTTTCCCATTCAACAGGTTCATACATTTGAACAGTTGAATATGGCCAATCCAACTCATAAGAAGAAAGGAAAACATCGAAACAATGACAACCCAGGACTAGGAGGAAATGACCCCCACAACCATCTTGTTGGAGGAAACCAATACCTAGACCCCCAAGGGGGCACCAATAAAAATCAACCATAACAAGGGAAGAAGAAAAATATTCAGACTAACTTCCCTTGCACTATATGTGGTGAGTATGGACATTATACTCATCATTTCCCCCAAATTCTTGATCTCCAATAGATGAGGGCATCCATGAACTCAAAGGGCCCTCTGACACCATCTTCCCCTCAGCAGGCCCCAAAACAGTATTTGCAACCACTGCCTCTGACTATTTTTCAAAACCCCATACCATACCAAGGTGTGATGAACACCCACCAAGTGATCAACTCTGCCCCACCACAAATGGGGAAATATCCAAACCCAGGTGCCACTCAACCCGGGAATTCAGTTGATTGTAGTGTCCCCCTCACCAACAAATAAATTCTTCTGCAAACCTGCAACCATTAATACAGTATGCCTCCCGAATCTACCCCAACCACCTCATAAACAATGCAATCTACTCCAGGACAACCATTGATGATTCCACGTCCTAACACAGAACCCATTCCTCGCTTAACATGTATGCCTTTATGGCAGAATGTGCATAACCCTCATGATAGGGCTACTCATAATTATAGTCTGGTTTATGACTTAGCCCAGTCTCCTGCAGCCATGTCTGTGTTGGAGGTCCTCCAAACCTGTCCATCACAACGAAATTCTTTTCTTTTTTCCTTAGGGGTAGTCGACCCTGCTGACACGCAGTTGATTACATTTGATTCAGATAGCGGAGAACCATGTCTTCCCACCCAAGTAGCCTTCTATATACCAATTAAGATCTAGAACACCACAGTTTATTGGTGTATCATTGATGAAGGTGTATCCACATGCATCATGTCTAAACATGTATGGTAGAAAATTGGCTCCCCTGAGTTAGTACCCTCTGCCATAACCCTTCGAGCTTATGATGACCGACCAACATTTTTCGCAGGGCTTTGTCAAAATTTCCCCATAGAACTTGGGGGAAAAACCATCCTCATTGACATTGAAGTTATCGATGCCCAACTTGATTACAATATCTTCTTCATATGCAACTACATGTACGCTATGAAGGTGGTCGCCTCTTATGTGTTTTGTACGATGATGTTCCACCATAATGGGAAGATCGTCACCATCAACTAGCTTACACATTATGAGCCTAACCATTCCTCCAACATTGATAACATCCTCCCCCTTGTCCGTGTTAGCTCAGATGATTTTCCAGTTGTCAACATTAGCCTTGGATTATTCCAAGACCCATCCATGTTGGGCACTTGTGAGGGAGAACCAACATTCCTAAACCCATCTTTCTCAGCACAAGTGTGTGTAGTTTCCTCTAAAGTAATAGACATCAAAGATAAGACTCCTATCACTGAGTCTCCTCCCCATATCAAAGTTCCACTAGTTGAAGAAACACTACCTCAGGAGTTCGCTGAGAGCACCACCGCACCACTTATCAAGGGTATCCCACCCCAACTAGAATTGAAAGTGCCCTTCTTTCACTCATTGGAGTGATGAAAAGGAAACAAAAATGCCTTTTGAAGTGCTAAGGTGTTACCTGGTTGATCTTTCCAGTAGTCATATGCTTCTCTCAAAGATTAAGCCATGCATGTCTAAGTATGAACTAATTTAGACTGTGAAACTATGGATGGCTCATTAAATCAGTTATAGTTTCTTTGACGGTAACATACTACTCGAATAACCATAGTAATTCTAGAGATAATACATGCACCAAGTCCCGACTCTTTGGAAGTGATGCATTTATTAGATAAAAGGCCAGTGCAGGCTTTCTCTCTTCTCCAATGAATCATGATAACTCGACGGATTACACAAGACTTGTGTTTGCGATGCTTCATTCAAATTTCTTCTCTATCAACTTTTGATGGTAGGATAGACGCCTACCATGGTGGTTATGGGTGACAAAGAATTAGGGTTCAATTATGGAGAGGGATCCTGGGAAACGACTACCACATCCAAGGAAGGCAACAGACGTGCAAATTACCCAATCCTAACATGGGGAGGTGGTGACAATAAACAACAATACTGGGATCATCGAGACTGGTAATTGGAATGAGTATAATCTAAATATCTTAATGAGGATCCACTGGAGGGAAAGTCTGGTTCCAGCAGCTGCAGTAATTCCAGCTCCAATAGCGTATATTTAAGTTGTTACAGTTAAAAATCTCGTAGTTGGATCTTGGGTCATAAAGGTTGGTCTGCCTACTCAGTGTGCACCCGCCCATCTGTCCCTTTTGTCAACATCGTGCTCCTGGACTTAATTGGCTGGGTCGCGGTTCCAACGTTGTTACTTTCAAAAAACTAGATTTCTCAAAGTAAGTTTATTCTATGAATACATTAGCATGGAATAATGTGATTGGATACTAGTCCTATTATGAACTTGGCCTTTGAGACCGGAGTAATGATTAATACGGACTGTCGAGGGAAATCATATTTCATTTTCAGAGGTGAAATTCTTGGATTTATGAAAGACGAACCACTGTGAAAGAATTTTCCAAGGATGTTTTCATTAATACCATCCTAGTCTCAACCATCAGATACCTTCCTAGTCTCAACCATAAATGATGTTGACCAGGGATCAGTGGATGTTTCTCTAAGGACTTCGCCAAAACCTTCTGAGAAGTCAAATTGTTTGGGTTCCGAGGGGGGTATGGTCGCAAGGCTGAAACTTAAAGGAATTGAAGGAAGGGCACCACCAGAAGTGGATCTTGCGGATTAATTTGACTCAAAATGGGAAAACTTACCAGGTCCAGACATAGTAAGGAATGACAAATTGCGATCTCTTTCTTGATTCTATGTGTGGTGGTGCATGGCCTTTCTTAGTTGGTGGAGCGATTTGTCTAGTTAATTCCAATAATGAATGAGACCTCAGCCTGCTAACTAGCTATGTGGAGGTTCCCCTTAGCGACCAACTTCTTAGAGGTAATATGGTTGTTTAGGCCATGGAAGTTTGAGGTAATAATAGGTCTATAATGCCCTTAGATGTTCTAGGTTGCACGCTTTCTACACTGATGCAGTCAACGAGTTTTTCTCCCTGGTTTGAGAGGATTGATAAATCTTCTCAAATTGCATCATGATGGGGATAAACCATTACAATTATTGGTCTTTAACGAGGAATTCCTAGTAAGCGCATGTCATCACCTCGTGTTGATAACGTCCCTTACCTTTGTACACATCGCCCATCGCTCCTACCGATTGAATGATTCGGTGAAGTGTTTAGATCACGTCAACGAGGGTGGTTCGCCATCGACTATGTCATGAACATTTCACTGAACTTTATCATTTAGAGGAAGGAGAAGTCATAACAAGGTTACCATAGGTGAACCTGTAGTATGATCATTGTCAGTAAGGATCGACGAATATTTTCTCAGGTTGGGTAGGGGAAGTACGCAATAAATTCTCGTGGATGGGTCGCTTATTCTGTCTCGAGGAGAGTTGATGCTATGTTTTTTAGTGCCCCAGGTGTCGCTTGGTCTGTGTTTGGATGAGGTAGTGTGTCACCACTTTTTGAGGGTTGATCGTGGTGTTTCTGGCTTGTCTTGTGCTTTTTGAAATCATCGGTTGTTGTTCTTGGCCACCTTCCACACTCCAAATTTGTTGACGGGTGTTCATTGATCATTTACAGGGGGGAGGGTGCTTGTCATTTTCTATTGTGCATCCCCTCTTCGATGGAGAGCGTAGGTGAGGCTCTGGTACCATGATGAGAAAACTATTGTAGGGATCCCTTTCTACGTCGTGGGATCTTTTTCTCACCATTCTTCATCCCAGGGTGGATGCTCGGTGCAATGCGAGAAGTCCCATTGTTTGTTTGATTCTTTGCTTTATTTTTCCTCTCCTAGGAGATATTTTTTGTTGGTCGTTGGATCGAGGCAAGGGTTGCTTGTGCCTTTCACATCACTAATTCCGTGAGGGGTAATCATCAATGGGATGGATGAAAAGTGGCTCAACCCACTGGGCTGGCAACCCTAGTCCCTCTCGATTGTTCCTTGTGACCCCCTAGAAGAAGTTGGACATTCACTTTTCGGAGACCCTTTTGTAGGTACCAACTCCATCAGTGTTGCACATTGTGGCAAGTTTCCTCTGGTGGGAGTGCTTTGTTGAACCTAGAGCTCAAGTTGGTGTTGATCGAGTTTTGGAAAGACATTCCACTCTCTATTCCTATGCGTGCGGTGAAAATGTTGTGGCCCTGGGTTTATCCAATGGTGATTGTTTTACATTTGAGTGACTTCTCAGACTTTGGACTAAGACGTTTGAATGTTGTCCTGTGCATTCATTACAGGAAGGTTGTTTGGTGTTGGATGTTGTTCGCATGACGCAGGTGGGGGGGAGTGGTGGGCGTGCACTTTTTGGTCAAGTGGGAGTGCTTTATTGAACCTGGAGCTCAATTTGATGTCAATCGAGTTTGAGAAATACATTCCACTCTCTATTCCTGTGCGTGCGATGAAAATGTTGTTGCCTTGCGTTTATCCAGTGGTGATTGTTTTATGTTTGAGTGACTTCTTTATTTTTGGACTAAGACATTTGAATGTTGTCACGTGCATTCATTACTGGAAGTTTGTTTGGCATTGGACATTTTTTGCACGATGCGGGTGGGAGGGAGTGGTGGGTGTGTGATTTTTGGTCGATGTCAGTTTCTTTTTGGTAAGATACCTCACATCCTCCTTTTTCCCTTGCGATTTATTCAATGCTCTGGTGGCCCTCAGTTTTTCTAGTGTGGATTTTCAGCCAATGACTTCTCCACTTCGACATCCAAATGTTGTCACTTGCCTTCTTCACTGGAAGATTGTTGTGCGTCATTGTACAAGGGAAAGAGGAGGTGGGTTTCCTACCAACGAATGTGCTTTTGGGTTGGCATCGGTTTCTTTTTTGGTTTGTGGGAAAGAGGAGGATGGTTTCCTTCTAGTGGATGCGATTTTTGGGTTGGCATCGGTTTCTTTTTGGTAAGAGTCCCTGTACCCTCTTTTCCTTGGGAGTAATTTGTTGTAGTTCTGACCCTCGGTTCATCTAGTGTTGATTTTCGACAGGTGACTTCTTCACTGGAGGTCCTTTGTGCATTGGACGTGGTTTTGTCAGGGGTAGAGAGGCAACAAGCTCCCCTCCAATGGGTGTGCTTAAGGGTAAGAGAACTTAGATCCTCTTTCCTTGCAAGTGTCAATCAGTTTTGGGTAAGAGGCCTCACATCCTATTTCCTTCCGAGTAATTTGATGTCCTTTTTTTGCGGTCCTTGGTTTGTTCGGCGATGATTTTTGGGCAGCGGCTTCTCCATGTTTGTGTTTGAATTCTTTGGATGGCCATCATCATAATGGG
>ML804023.1:407513-410487 GCA_009831015.1 Picea engelmannii
GGTTGAGCATGTCAAACAATCTATTGGGACAAAGAAGAAGAAGAAAAAGGAGGAAATCCAGGATATAGAGACCGATGAGGAGGAAAATGCCTCTGAAGAAAATGGATTTGGCTTTCTAGGAGGAGGAGGAGACCAAGAAGATGAACAAGGAGGAGGGGATGAAGGAGAAAAGCAAGGAGAAGGTGAAGCTACAAAACCTCAATATCCCCCTACTGAAACAATAACACTGCAGAAGAGGAAGGTTTCTCCAAAGAAACCCTCAGCAATAAAGAAGATGCGCGCTAGTAAGCCCTAGTTGGAGACCACGCTCACAGAGTACGATATATGTCTAGTCCACAGAGCTATGGAGGATGCTTCTGATGATATCTTATAGAGATATGGAGTGAAGAAGGACAAACTATATGGTAGGATCGAAAAGGAATTAAAGGAAGTACAACAAGTTATTCAGTTGATCCACGCAGTACCCATTGTGCCTTCTTTGTCATGGACTACAGAATTGGGGGATGAACCATCCAAATTGAGAAGACTTGTAGATGTGACAGAGTCTTGACTTTAGAAAATCTAGGAAGAAAAGGAGAAGGCTACATAAGCCTTGAAAAAATATAAGGATGAATCCTTAGAAAAATTACGCGTATCACGGTACTGTGTAACCACCTATGAGAGCGAAAAAGAAGAGTTTAAGGCAATTATCCATGAGGAAAAATCCCAACTACAGAGAGAAAAGGAGAAATTTCTCATAGAAGGATCCATAGTCAAAGAAGTGATGAATAAATCATATCACTTCATGCCAGGCTTGGCACAGGAAGACCAGGAGTCGGTCAAGGCTCAAACAGTGAAGCTCGTTGAGACCATCTAGTAGCTTCAAGCGAGGATAACAGAGTTGGAGGTCCAAGAAGTACCGAGCACCACACAGGAGGTGTTTGATCAGACGAAGGAAGCTCCCAAGAAAGAAGTAGTAAGGATCATATCCCTTTCCTCAGAGTGAAAATAGTTGAGTGATAGAAGCGTGCAGAATTATGAATGCCTCGTAGAATACCCAGAGCTAAGGAGACTAGAAGCATAGTTACAGGAGGCACAACAACATGCAATGTCAGTAGAGGCATAGATGAATCTACTCATTGCAGTAGAAATAATGAAGAGATCTCAAGAGCAGTGCACAATACATCAATAGATCACTGCCCTCCAGGGCAGGGTAATGAAAGTCACACAGAAGCTACAACCTATGCATGAGGAATCCTGAAATATTTTCTAAGAAATTGAGGGAAAGGGCTCACAACTAGACCAACGGTGGAACAGTGACTGGAAGGGCTTGTTACAACATAGACGATATAGGATCTCACTAATCAGGAGGCTCGGGCAAAGAAACAACTCGAGGCAGATCAAGTTAAGATTGAGGCCTTCAAAGCAGCATTGCCTAGACTTGAGTGACTTAGGATGAGTCACAAGTGAGATTTGGGGGCCTGTTGGCCCTCGAATAAATTTCGAGGAAACCTTGGTCAGGTTTGGACCACCTTTTGGAATTCGACACAATGGTTGAAGATGGAATTCCCAGGCGGAGATGAGATTGTGGATATCACTTGTTTTGCGAGCTATGTGGACCCAACAAGGGGTTATTTAGGGTTTTGTAATGGGTTATGGGATGTCATACCATGGGTTTACCCATGTTTAGTCATTTTTGTAAGGAATTGTAAAAGTATAAATAGATAAGATAGAGCCAAGAGAGAATTCTTGGTAGCTAAGTGCAAGTAATTTTAAGTTTCTTTGTGCAACAACATGTGTATGTAAGGCTTTGTTCTCAATAGAGAAGTTGTCTTTGTGCCATGACCTGGTTTTGGGAAGGAGGATCTAGCATTCAGTTCATAGATCTCATGTCCTACACGAAGCTCAGATTTATGGCTTAGTGCACGGGAGTAGATGAATGTAAGATATTGAATGATAATAAATACGACGAAGTAGTTGGTGGACTTCCCCACACTGGGGTGAACCACGTATATCTTGTGTCTTTGGTTTTCTTTGTGCTTTGTTGTTTATGTTACGAATCTGCTCAGTGCCTTGGTTATTATGTATGATAGATAGATCTGATGTTGCTTAGTGCTTTACTTATATTAGGGATGAAGGGATGTTAGATATAACTTATGATGCTAAGTGATATGGGAATATTGTCATTTGTTACTGCATTGATCTATCTTTGGGTATGTTCTGCAATGCTAATAAGACTAATGAACTAATGAATGTTGTTCCTAAGTGTTAATAGAGTACTTTGTGAAGTGTTATTATCACATGTCTATTTCATGGCTTGGTTACAGACACCTACATCCTGTAACCCCCCCTACTTCTACCTCAGGTGAGACTTCTCCTTCTTCGCAGGTGTTGTAGAAAGGGTCGATAGTTAGGGTTTTGTTGGTGCAATGTATGAGTTGAACCCTAGTTTTTCCCCTATGCCAACACTATGTTTAAATATGGTCAAGTCACAGATTAATGTAGCCACTCATTCTCGTGATTACCATTCTTCACATGTTGTTCCAAGTCTAGAGTCTCCCCCTCCTCTGGAAACACCTTTATAGATCGAAAATCCAGAGCCTCCACCTTGAATTATGAAAGGAGTACTAAAATGTTCTACCCATAACCCTAATGCTAGAGCTGCCTAGAACTACTCTATTGTCGAAGATCTAGGTCAAACCCCTTGTGCGATGTCATCTTTGTAGGTACTCCAGATGTGTCCTTCACAGAGGAATGCCTTGTTATCTGTGTTAGGAACTCTAGACCTGTGTAGCTCTAAGGTTATCAAGTTTGACGTCTCGGAATGTGGCCTTTCAAATCCATGTGGATTACTCAAAGTATACCATCAAATGTATTGTTATTGATGAAGGTGTTGCAATGTGTGTGATGTCCCTAACCTATTGGAAATCTATTGGCTCTCCAACCATCTCTCAATATCCAACTATGTTGACCACATTTGATGGACGTTATTTCT
>ML804023.1:417333-431334 GCA_009831015.1 Picea engelmannii
TCTTGTGAAGATTAATACAAAAAGGAATACTTTTCCCATCCCACCATATCATGTGTTCAAGTTGAATGTTTATTTTATGATATTGTCACAACTAACCCAACAATTAGTATATGAAATGCATGTTCGCAGATTTTTGTTTGTTCATGTGTGAATGCAGGTTAGCTTTGGGAGGAGGCTTGCAATCAAAGAGCGAGTGAAAGAAAAGGGATCGACATCAAACGAAGGACTTAAGGTAGAGTTACTGAATCTCATTTACACCTGTGTATTGCATGAATGTGGAGTTTTGTGTTGGGAGAATAGGAAAGAGGAGAGGCCTTTGAAATGGTCATTTTTTGCATGCTTAGATCCCTTAAATGCTAAGTTCGTAGGAGGGATTCCCACCCACAATAGAATTGGCGACCATATTGGGTATCTCTAGGGTTTTCTGGGAATTTTTTTTGGGTATTTTTAAAAAATTTGTTTCATTACTTGTTTTCAGAGTTTCTGTAAAAGTCTGAGCTAGCAGGGATTATGGTCTTCCATACCAGTTATTCATGCTTTTTTTTCTTAGCTGCATTTTTTTTTTACAGGAGTCACAGAGGTACATGCATCCTAAACAAGGCCTACATGTGTGTACCCACGCCCTCCCTTCACACAGCCTGCGTGCACACGCTAGCTAATGAAGTGTTAGTCACATGTATGATTTTAGAAAATTTCTTTTAGAGAGGCAGTCATCCTCTCCCCTATCAGAAGTGATCCTTCTCAGGGGTTTTCTGGAACTCATTCTGGTCTCTGTATTTTGCAGTTCATAGCTTAGGTTTCACCTCAGATTGGTTTTGATCTAGGAAATTTTCCTTGAATTTTTTTCTTTTTTCTGTCAAAGTAAGTTTCTGAGTCTTCAAGAGATTTTAGTTCTCAATACCAGTTGTCTCTGCCATTTTTTGATTGTTTATTTTTTCATTTGTGAAAAGTTGTAGATGTACACACGGCCTACATAAGGTCTACATGCATGTACACACATCCTGACCTTTTATAGCTCGTGTGCACACGCTAGCTGTTGAACTATCAACTATGTGTCTGTTGATAAAAAAATTGTTTAAGGAGAGGCAGTCATCCTTTTCCTTGTCAAGAGTTTCCTTTTTCTTGGTCTATGTCATAACATTCGACAACTTAGGTATGATCACAACAATAGCTTTCTTTTTCAGTAAAAGGTTTTCCTCAAAAAAAAATTCTTTTATAGGGTTTTTAGACAAGTGAGAGAGTTTGTTTTCATCACCTTGTGTGTTATTGTCAGTAACTCTTTGCAATCTATGCTTAGACCATAAGTTTTTCTTGATCTTTACTTGTTGTCATTTTTCCTTTTTTCTTTGTGAGCATTAAATAAAAAATAAAAAAATTATTTTCTTTATTTGGTTAAGTAGTTGTTGGTTTGCATAAATAACCAGGAAATTTTTTTCTTTCATAAGTTATTGGATGTTTACTTAGGACAATAAGTAGCTCATAGTTGAGCGAAACACTGTTTTGAGTTTGTTGTTCAAAGATCTTAGAGAAAAAAAATTAGTTTGAAAATTTGATTAAGAATTGTGTCAAGGAGAAGTTATTTTGTTTCCAGCTTTCTGTTTATCTTTTCTTTCATCTCTCAAAACATCACTAGTTTCATTTTCATAACCTTTGACTTAAGATAATCCATAAAAATTAAATATTAATTAAAATCAACTAGACTTTATATTTGTAGGGTCCATCAACTATTCTAGGCTAGAGCCTTGATTTAGGTTGGAGAGGAAACTCTTCAAGGCTGCAAAACATACATAAGAGTCTGTGCTAGGGAGTGTTAAAATTCCAGTATCGTGAAAGTTATATGGGACCCCCCTCTAACACAGGGGATAAAAATGAGGTCGTGTGCGGAAAGGTAGTGGAGATAACCCCTCCAAATCTAGACCAATCGTAGTGGAGAACACATATAGAGGGCTTGTCTTGGCATTCCATCGATTGCATTTTCCATGGAGCTTCATGGGTCTCAAATCCGTTCGAGGTCATCAGTTGTCTTCTAGACCACTTTCTTTCGATACCCTTGACAATTTTTGAGCTCGATACCCTACTCATTGTGGTCTACCTGACTTTCGACTGTACCTGCCTGGTGATTGTTCGCACGCCGGAAAAATAGTTGCCTATCTTTTTAGATACATACACAGGTGACTGTGGGGGTATATCGTAGTACCTAGGACAGACATCGGGCCACGCTTTGCAGAGTATACCTGGAGAGTGCTTCCATTTTCAAGTTGCACTTGCACCAGTAAGTTTCTCTAGTGTTGGTTGTTGTAACTATTCTTCCAACTAGTTTAGTGTTTGCTTGTCTTATCTTGTAGGGACTTTTTCTAGTGTGTGTTGTTTTTTAACAAATAGAAAGCCCAAGTGTGTATTTGATCTTCTCATACAGTGGAGGATCAGGAGCTCCATCGGTCATGAAGGATTCTTGGGTTGCCATTGGTTACACTGGAGCCACCTCCACCATCGCTAAGGCAAAAGCTAGACCAACAAGGGTCTTTTGAAGCGACTGAGTCACAGGAAACTGTGCCCGAAAAACATCTAGAGGAAACAACCATTCTAGACCTTGGAGCAGAAGCTCTTGTTCCATCCAAAACTCCAACCACTGATCTTTTGGTGCCCATCATTGTATATATTTATCCTTACAAGTGTCAGATAGTGTCGCATGTAGCAATGGAAACAAACGTTGCCACTTCTTCCAGGAATTCTCTTATTCCCACTACAGTTGTCACCACAGGGGGTGTTCCACCTCCTAACCCATCGTCGCTAGTCCGAGCCACCATTATCTCGAATTTCTCTACCTCAGGTAGTGGTTTGATCCCTTCTTTGGTGGCGGCCACTGCTCCTTTCACACAGAGTGCGACAGGCCCTCCATTCTCATACGGGATGCCTAACTCAAGTACAAGCCCTATACTCTCCTACTCCACTTTACATACTTTAGGTCTAGGGGCAGGGAGCTCTAACGCTCCTCTGCAAGGACCCATTGGGGGCACTTCAGCTCCTTTTAACACTTTCCCTTATGGGGGAGGTCATATACCTCCTTCATCCCCTTCTCTCGGTGGTGCCCACCAGCAATCCGCCTAGCCACATGCACACCATAGTTCATTTGGAGCAAGGAGTCAAGGACCACCTTCCCATAATATGTCGATAGGTTCAACACCATTTTCTTTGTTTGGTGTGTTTGGTAAAAATGCTTTCTCATCAGCTTCTTTCCCGACTGGGGGCGACCCCAGTTACGGACAACCTAATCCTATGTAAGGTATTATTCCTGCACAAGGGGCAAACCCAGGAACTTCTTCCACATAATGACCTTGGAATTATTGGCATGGATCAGTTCCCTGGTCAGGAATGTCAATCAGGGGAAACTCTTTTCACAACCAATGGAACCACGGGCAAGGTGCAATACCTATGCCCATGGGATCAGCATGGGGAAACCCTTCCCAAATTCCTCTGAATGTAATGTACACCCAACTATCTATGTCCTATTTCAGGAATCAGTCGATGATGTCTCCTCAAATGTAGAATCCCTACACTGGTCATGGCTATGGTTTTTACCAGAACCCAAGCTAGCAACCCAACTTTTCCTGGCAAAATGGTGCCAGTCAAACTCCAGGCCCCTTTTTCCATGGTTATCACCAACAACCCAAACTACCTTTTCTGACAACCTTTCACTTGCCAGTCTTAACAAGGTTGTTGAATGACCTTATCTGTCACGATCCGCGTTGGCCCCCTATGCCGACAAAGTTTCCTTCAGACATACCAAAGTTCAAAGCCAAGCCTAACACAGATCCAGGAGATCATGTGACTACTTTTCACCTTTGGTGCTCATCAAATTCATTGAAATATGACTCTGTACAGTTGTGATTGTTTCAATGTACTCTCATTGGGAGTGCTACAAAATGGTAAATTGAGCTCGACTGCTCAAGATATTCTTCCTTCAGTTAATTGGCTATGGATTTCCTAAACCATTTCCAATTACCTGTGAGATACGACACTGGCATAGAATTGTTGGTCAATTTTGAACAGACAAAGGCGGACCATATATCTAATCACATTCGAGAATGGAAACACCGGAAGAGTTTGATTAAGGTTTCAATCCCACCATCATTCCTGCTTAAGTGGTTCCTTAAGTCTTTGGTTCCAAAGTTATCCAAAGATGTTGTGATGTCGAGAGTGTTTTTCGAAGAAGATGCAATCATGAGAGCTCAACATATTGAGCTAATCTATTCTCAGTCTGGTCTATTGTACGAGATCTTGCCAGATGTGCCACAATCAATACTTGATAAAACTAGATAGAGAGTTGGACCATATGCCGATGGTATTTTTGGCTCATCACAAACAAAGCCCGTTGAACAACTGATGAAACAATTGTAGAAATTGTCTATACAAGACACAAGGGCCAGCCAGACAACTGTTCCGGCTGCTCCCCCTACCCAAACGTCATATGTACACAGTGTGCAAGCAAAAAATGCAAAGGCCACCTAGCTGCCCGATGGAAAGAAGAAACAATGTAAGAAGGGTAAGTGGGATAAGAAACCCACTAATAATGTTGGCGGGGGAAACACCGAAAAAAGGAAGTTGAGGTATCTGTGTAATATGTGCATAGAAGACCACCCGACTCATCAATGCCCTCAGCTTGCGGAGGCCCAAAAGTTATTGTCATAGCAATAGCCTGCCATGTTAATGAACCCATTTCAACATGGGAAAAATATAACCCAAGCCTCTACAAGCATGGATGGGAGCAGTCAAGGATCCCCTCCGCCTGTGAATAATCCTGCATCTGTGAATGTGTATATGATGAAAGGTGATGCCTATATATTGATTACAGCACATGACTACAGTAAGCCAGGTACCTCTGAGAAAGGTAAAGAAGCTAAAATCTCATCTCTTCCCCTTCAAATCGAGAAGACATTGGGTGAAACCATAACATGCATACCAAAAGGTGCGTTCAAAAAAGATTCTCATAACCCAAACGCAAGGGCCACCCAAAACTACTATGTGGTGGAGGATTTGTCTCAAACCCCTTGTGCGATGTCAGCTTTGGAGGTCCTTTAGAGATTCCCTTCCCAGAGAAAGGATCTGTTAGTTGCCTTAGGATCTGTCAAGACTTGTAACTCAGGTACAATCATGCTTGATACGACCGAATTAAAACCTCGTCTTCCTTACCATGTAGTGTTCTAGATAATAGTGGGTTATTCCATGAAAACTCTTACACATAACATTTTTCGTACGGTGGTTGATGAGGGCGCCTCGACATGTGTAATGTATATGGCATGTTGGAAGGCGATTGGCCAGCCCACTTTTTCTTCGTCACCTACTCTTCTCACTGCGTTCGAAGGTTGTTCATTCCAACCACATGTCATAATCCCTTCTTTCCACGTGCAGTTAGGGGGGGAAACCATGTGTGTCAAGGTTGAAGTAGTTGATGCATCGCTCGACTAAAATATCTTGTTAGGAAGAAGTTGGACCTATGCCATGCAAGCAGTGGTCGCAACAATTTTTCAGGTCTTGTTGTTTCCACACGAGGGTTGGGTCGTGACCATTGATCAACTTTCTTTCTCCCATTTTGACCCTTCACTAGGGGCATCTGTGATCCCAATGATTGATAACCCTCAGCCCAGCATCATCAACATAGGGGTTGGCTTGTGCCCACCTTTGATGGGTACATTCAATTACCCACCTCCTCATAGCGATGTTAAGTTCATATCAAACCACCATAAGGTTGAGGTTTTCCAAGTTTCATCATTTCGCATGACTTACTTCAATGATCCATGGATTCTTCCTTCCCCATTGGCCACAATGGTAGGGACA
Source organism: Picea engelmannii (assembly GCA_009831015.1). Lineage (NCBI taxonomy): Eukaryota > Viridiplantae > Streptophyta > Pinopsida > Pinales > Pinaceae > Picea > Picea engelmannii. The sequence goes on from ML804023.1 coordinate 423,169, forward strand.
GGGAACCATGGTATGGCCATGCCCTTGTCCGTGGCATAAGTTGCATACTCTTTAGTTCAGAAAGATTCCACCAACCCTGATCTGACTCCTGCACAAGAGTTAGATCCGATTCTGGAGCCTATTTGGGCTCAAGGTTCCCTCATTGATACAGATTATTTAGACTTAGTCTTGCCCTATGACAAAGAAATTATTGAAGCAATGACTAGTCCGGACAAACCCTCAGACGATCTCCATCACAGATCTTACTTCCTCCCAGAGCTAAGTAAAATCAAAGCAGAGGAATTCACTTTGACTATGAGTGGAGATAGGTCTTGTCCTATCAATCCTTTGGCTATGCATGTTGTTTACACCGAAGGTAATATGGAAACCATTGTTGAAACCATACCCATAAATATCTCCAAAACCCCTGGTGTCGTGGAGAATTTTTTCGTCGGAGCCGACTGTTCCCTGGAAGAGATTTGAATCTACATGGATTTATTTAAATAATTTGGTGACATCTTTGCCTGGTCTTACAAGGAAATACCAGGCATCAATTCAAAAATTATCGAACACGAAATCACAACTTATCCTAACGCTAAGATGGTTCAGCAGAAGCTTCATCTGATCAATCCTAGGAATGCAGCAGCCATTAAGGTTGAAGTAGAAAAACTGCTCAAGGCAGGTGTTATCTACCCCGTCCATTTGACCCAATGGGTGTCAAACCCCATGCTGGTTAACAAAAAATAGGGTACGATTCGCGTGTGTACGGACTTCCATGATTTGAACAAGGCATGTCCAAAAGATAATTTCCCCACACCATTTATTGACCATATAGTTGATGAATGCGTAGGTTTCAAGGCCTTTTCTTTCATGGATGGTTTTTCAGGATATAATCCAATACAAATCAAACCCAAATACCAACACAAAACGACATTCATTTGTCCATGGGGTACATTCGTGTATCATAAGATGCCTTTTGGTCTGAAAAATGTTGGAGCTACCTTTCAGCGGGCCATGTCTTTTGCTTTCCATGATCTCAAACATATCATTGAGGCCTTCTTATATGATTTAGCATCACGATTGCGTAAGATAACTGATCATCCCACGCACCTCTGACCTATTTTTGAGCGATGTCACTACTTCCGAATTCGCTTGAAGCACAACAAATGTAGTTTTTGTGTGACGTCGATCTGTCTGTTAGGTTTCATAGTTTCAACAGTAGGGATCATGGTCAATCTTCTCAAGGTTGAGGCAATATTTCAGTTGCCTCCCCCACGTAAAATCCTTCAAATTTAGAGTCTACGGGGAAAAGCAAACTTTTTGTGGTGTTTCATCGCAAACTATGCCGAGATCACAAAGGGATTTATGCACTTACTGAAGAAAGATGTTCCTTTTTATTGGGATGATGCCGCTCAACATTCTTTTGTCGCATTAAAATGCACCCTCACAACTTCCCCTCTACTTCAGCCACCCAATTATGACAAAGATTTATTATTATACTTGGCTGCAACAGAGTCAACCATTGGCATGGTCTTAGTTCAGGAGGATGATTTTCTCTCAGAATATGTGATTTATTACCTGATCTAAGGCCTGGTTGGACTGGAACTCAATTATTCTCATATTGAAAAACTTGCATTGGCAGCAGTCCATGCTGTCCAACGGTTTCATCATTATGTTTTGTTATGCAAGACCACCGTCATTTCCGTTGTGAATCTGTTTCAATACGTGTTGACACGACAGGTAATCGACAGAAAGATCAGTAGATGGATAGTTTTCCTCCAAGAATTTAACTTAGATTTCATTTCAATGAAATCCAAAAAGTCATTGGTCTTTGCAGAACTCATCTCATAACTTTCGGTCGAGTCAGGTGATGTTATGCCCAAAGAGTCACCTATTAGAGGAGATATGTTTTTTATCGCATCTTCGGATCCCTGGTACGAATATATATTTGTCTATCTCCAGACTTTGAAGATCCCTGCCTCTACTTCACATGATGAGCATTGTCGTGTACACCATCAAGCTAAGAACTATATCATACTTGAAGACACATTGTATCGACGAGGTGTAGATTGCATCCTGCGTCGATGTCTCACTCATGAAGAAGTAGTTATCGTGCTTAAAAATTGCAATACTGGAGCATGTGGCATTCATTTTTTTGGATTGGCAACAACCCAAAATATTTTACGAGCCAATTACTTCTGGCCAACGTTAATCAAATATTTTATCAAATAGGTCAAGAAGTGCCACCCGTCTCAGATCTTCTCTCGCAAGATGAGGCCACATCCCACTCCCATGTTTCATGTCATCACAGTTGGCCCCTTCACCAAGTGGGGGATTGATTACACTACATGCAATCCTCCTTCAGCAAGGGGGCATCATTATATCATTGTAGTCATTGAATACTTCACAAAGTGGGTTGAAGCTATGCAAACGTTCAAAGATGATGGCGAGACTTCCACCTTCTTTTTGTTTAAGTAGATTATAGCAAGGTTTAGCGTCCCAAGAGAGATTGTCACGGACCACGGCAGTCACTTTCATAACCAAATGATGACCGAGTTAACATCAAAGCTTGGGTTGAGGCAAGAACATTCATCACCCTACTACCCTCAAGCGAATGGTCAGGTGGAAGCTGTCAATAAATCTCTTAAGACCATTCTACAATGAACGATCAATTTGGCCAAGTCAAATTGGAATTTGATTTTGTACTCGACATTATGGGCCTACCGAACATCTGTTAAGACTGCAACCAGTTTCTCACCTTTTCAATTCATTTATGGGCTGGAAGTTGTCTTTCCCATAGAATGCTAGATCCCATCTTTAAAGTTGGTAGTACAGTTATTTTTAGACACGTCACCGCTTGAAGAATGTTTATTATATCTCAAACAACTCAACGAATAGTGTCGTGATGCGACCTTAGCTAATGAAGCTCACAAACAAAAATTCAAGTGTCAATATGATTGGTTCGTTCATCCTCATATTTTCTCGGAAGGCGACCTTGTCCTGGTCTATGACCAAGATAAGGACCCCTTGGGGGTAGGTAAGTTCAAACCCATGTGGTTCAGACCTTTCATCATATAATAGGTTCTAAAAAAGGGCACTTATCATCTAGTAGATTTTGAGGGACATGCTTTGGCAGAGCCTAGAAATGGGCTCTACCTCAAGAAGTATTACTTATAGGTAGGTCACTTTGGGTAACTTTTTGTAACATATGTATAGTCTTTGTACTATTACTTTTTGGTTTCTTTTGGTTTTATGGACGTGTCATTTTTTATGTTATCTTTTGTCACTGTGGCATATGTAAAGTGAATCAGAGGTGTTCATTGGATACGCAAACGGTGCTAGCCAACACACTCAGAGGCTTGCCTCCACAACTTGGGTAATTTTTACACCACAGGGCCAGTTATTATCTTCAGGAGGTATATGTTTAGGCGACACCACAAACAATGTCACCGAATACAGCACAATTATTGAGTTGCTTCATGACGCTTTTTCATTTGGTATCTCTCACCTCCGGGACTATTTAGACGCTCAAATGGTTGTGTCTAAGTTAAATAGATTCTATCGTTTTCATGTTCCTACTTTACATCGAAAATTCCTTAGGGTGCATCTCTTAGAACGAAGCTTTGATTATTTTACATATTTTCATGTTCCTAGGAGATTAAATCAAGTCACAGATACTCTAGCTCATCAAATTTTAGATTGGCATCTCGCACACATATAAGAAATACATACACATGCACATGTAGATACATTTTTAAAAGAAAATATAATCCATAAGAAATAAAACGACATAAAAATCCATATATAATATCAAAATCATTAGAGTACATAGGTGGGCGCAAGCGCCTCAAAAATATGACTAGTAACGATTCATGGGGCTTATGCCCTCAAAAAATATACAAGTAGTGCCCTCGGCACATAAAAAGTCTAGCCTAACTAAGTACGGGACCTGTGGGCCCTGTTGTAATGATCAACGACATTTTTCAAACGTCGAAAAAGCCAGACCCACGTCTGTGGCGCCCCCACTACATGAGGCTACATAGATGGTGGCAGATCCTCAATCTCTTCCATAGGGACTATGTGAGTGAGTGAGGTAAAATTTCTCTCTACTCGTCTCAGAACTCTCTTAGCCTCACCAGCTGGAAGCTCTCCTGCTACTGATAGCCCCCATGTGGTGGCAGGTGTGGCCTCTGGCCAAGGACATCGCTTATTCCTTGCATAATCCGTTGGTCGCACTGGCCCCACATCTACACATAATAGACACATATCCTTCAAATGCTCTGGTATAAAAAAAATGATATATATAAAATCAACATAAAAATTACATATAACAAAAAAAATGATGCAAACTTACCCATCTCTCCTCACTCCTCGCCTGGAGGTACCGGTATCTAGGGATCTCTTGAGATTTCAATCCCAGCATAGGGGTAATCCTCTATGACAAGGATTTGTCATGACAACCAAGAAAAAAAGTTGTCATCAAAGGCTTCAATGGTCCATCCCCTCCCTTTTCCCAACAGTAGCACTACCCATCTGCATAATGCGGGAAGAGAAGCATGGTGCCCTCGTACCACCTCTCGAGGGCTGAAACTGGGCACTCTTTCAAAGAAGAAAGAGCAAAGAATCATTCCAAACCTAAAGTTCCTCTGATTTCGCAATCATCAATCTATTAAGTTTCCTCTTCATACAATCCTGCAATGTGGTGCTCCAATCAAAAATTTGTGCATTTAAGCATTGAACTGCACAATTCATTTGTGCACGGGAAGCCTGATGCAAAGCCACAGACCCAGTAATTTTCCCGATGAGCAACACTATCACTTGCAGTGATAAGTCTGAGATATTTATTATTGGTACTTGTGAGTTCATTCTGTCTGTACCCGCCTCACAATGGAGTCCAATAAACTCCGATATGATGTGAGGCCCGGAAGGAAAAGTATGAAAATATTTCCTCAGAAAGTATATTTCCTCTATGGTTGGAACTAGCGACTGCCCCTCTAGCATAACGGCCTGTGAATTGGGATGTCAATAATCCACCAAGGTGTTCAGTAGCCTAGGTTGTGCTCGCATTTAAGGACATAGAAAAATTTTTAACTACCCACATTGCATTAATGTAGCAACAGCATTCAGGTCCTCCCCAACCAATGCACTAATATCCTCATGCTCTCTTTCCCTCCAGTGAACATACATCCTGCAAAAACCCAGTTCAGGAGGGTTAACTCTTGTTTTTTTTATTTTTTTACATTAAATAAAGGGGCCACGGGGACTATAATGCTTACAGTAGCGTGTACACGTGGGCATTTTTTCCTCTGCCTGCGTGTACACTTGGGTTGTCATAAGACAACCCGCGTGGACCTAGGGTTGACCTTTTAAAAGGTCGACGCCCGCCCAAAACATGAATTTAAATGCATAAAGAACTAATTAAATTGCAAGAGGGGGTAGTAATTACTTACTTGATCCAATCTGAAGCTTGTTCCATCCATTGAATCTCCCATAATCGACTTTCTTAACGAAGGGGTGTTTTTGGCTCCACAGTCAATTTCTCAGTTAACAATGGTGATAATGAGTTGCCAGCTTCTATTTATAGACTTTTTGGCCTCTTTTTGTCATTTATTTTTACCCTTTTGTCATTTTTTCTAAACTAAAAATCATTTAGCATGGTTCAGGAGTTTTCTTTGGATTCTCACAAGAAGTGTTACTATGGGAATTTGAAAACTTTTTTGAGATTTGGGTCGTTTTGAAGGTCCTTTGGTAAAAAGTCAATTTTCAACGCATTGCATTTAACTTAGGATTCCACCTCTACTTCCTGCATCTTGTTGTATTTTTCACTTTTCCATAGGATCGATCCCACCGAGTTGCAACAAAAAACCATCATTGCTACTTTATAAGTGTTGTAATTTAGTGGTAGAGCCCACCCTAACATGGATGCCCTAGGTAGATCCTTCTTGCATTTTGGTGTCCATGATGTCACTAACAACTATCGGTTTGGGAGTCCTTACTAGATTTTCCTGATTACGAGTTTGAGCCTCATTTGCATAGTTTCGTATCACTCTTGACCTCACCCTTGGGACTCCCAAAACTTAACTAGTCTTCTTTTAAGCTCTTTTCAGACCCTCAAAACGTGAAAAGATTATCGAGTGATCTTGTTGCCCTTCACGCTCGTTAAAATAAAATTTGAAGGCATGTATGTCCGGTGGTAGTTTACCCCTTTTTTAGTCCGGATGGTCAACTGTATGAACAAAGGTATACTCTAGAAACCTCGGTTATCTAGAAGAGTATTCTCAGGTATAATTTTAACCCTTTTTCGGGCCTGAGGGACTAAATTTATGAAAAAGAAACCCCCGCGGAGTCCATAGTTAATCTCTTTTCAAACTTCCTAAAATTGAAAATATCGTCGAGTGACCTTATTATTTCACACTCGTTAAAATGGTCCAGAAAAACATTCCTAATGGAGTCCATAGTTAACCTTTTTTCAAACTCCTTAAAAATGAAAAAATTGCCAAGTGATCTTGTCTTTATCACACTCATTAAAATGGTTTTGGATAGACATCTCATCGGTGCTAGTTTACCCCTTTTTTCAAACCAACTAGACTACCTTTGAAAAAGGTACCCCATCGGAGTCTCCTTTTATGGGTTTTTTCATACTCTCTAAATATGAAAAACCATCGAACTTACCTTCTCTAGGCTCGTTAAAATCACATCGAAGGATGTTACCATTGTGTGTTTAATTCATCACATTTTCATACGCGCGTCTTTGGCCTAATGTCAGCTCCATGTTGCTCTCAACTGAACCATCTAAAGCATGCCTTATATGCAAGACCTGTAGCACTTTTCCTTTGCGTCTTGACACCTTTGGCCCCGGGAGGAATTTTTCTGAATCTCCTTGCTCTGAACATCAGTCTTGTCCTTGCGCCTAGAACTAGTATGTTTGTGACACTCGTTCCTCCTTTGTAACGTAGCATTCTTTTATTCTTTTTCAATCTTTCCACAATTATTGAAAAGGACAAAAAAAGAAAATCAAATATACCCCAAAAAGAGGAAGGGAAAAGTTTTTATTTTTATTGGCAGCACAATGAGTCGCCCTTGGACAAAGCACATCCTTTCATTTGTTCTTCAATCTCTAGGATTTAATATGACCTTAGGAAGTTGTTCTCGCTACATAGAGTTGTTTCATCCTCCATTTGGTTATTCTTCCAAACATATGGAGATTTTGTGTTGCCTCTTGAATCGTGAACTTATGTCAAAGTCATGTTGCCTGAGTCTCATCATTTGTCATGTTATTGTCCAAGGGAATTTTTTACCAAGCCTGATTTGGCCCCTCTACATTTTGTCTCTTTCCCTCATGCCTGACCATCCCAAAATTCCAATCAAGTATTTGTTTGAAATCAATGAATCCTTCAGTCTAATCATCAAGATTTTCTAGTCCATGACCAACGAGTCATCGAAGACCTCTGGGTAGTGAAGTCGTACACTCATATTACACTCATAACTGACTTTTGAAGATTTTGAAGTTGTTGCTCAAGCTCTGAAGACCTCATCTCCAGCCATCAGGCCTTATTAAATTCTAGAATATGGATACTATACATTTTTTTTATTTTGATATGTAGATCCTTTGTGTATTGTTCATGGCTACACTTTATATAGTTATATGACATGGATCTACAGTTTATTTGATTGGTAGCCATGATTTTATTTCATCTTGAGCATGGGTATGCCCACCTCAGTGAGGAAATTTTTATTTTGCAGATGGCACCTCCCGAATTCTAGTCCCTGGGCTCACTGGTTTGGTACGTTGATAAAGATTGATAATGTATTTCGGCCATCAGATACTCTTTTGACCTCACACATTAGGGGGCATCTATTATAACCCTAATTTTCACCAAACATACTTACCTGACATCAAGCCATTTCATATACTTTCTTTTCCAAGCCAGTACTGAACAACTCTTCTTGAAAACACCCTTTTTAAAGGCCCACGCGCCCTGCTCCACCACAGCCCACGTGTACACTCTAGTTGACCCACTACATCCCGTGTACCTACAAAAGCACGAAAAATGGAAAGTTGTCGACGGAACACACAATTTTGGGTAAGTTAAATAAACCTTTCGACCATGCATGGCTAGTCATTCGACTAAATACCTAGCTCCTTCTAGCCTATAAAAGAAGGGGTAGGGGTCCCATTCTAGAACA
>ML804023.1:433643-444872 GCA_009831015.1 Picea engelmannii
CAAAAATATTGGGATGTGGAAGGGTTAAGTTGTTGCTAAATGATGGAAGGATTAGAAATCTTCCTGGGGTTCTACACATTCCAAAACTATCCAGGTGTTGTTGGGAAATAACACCCTATGGACTAGCAAACTAGGGTCTGATTTGCATGCAGATTTTGACCTTAAAGAAATGACCTTTTAACCTACCACCCCAAAACTTAAACCCTTCTTTCAAGACACATGCATGGAAAGGAACTACTAACCTTTTTACTGATGTTTGGTGTAGATCCTCCATTGCTCTTTTCCCACTTCCTTGCGCTGCTCCTTCCAAAGTTAACCTACAATCAAGACAAAACACTACGCATGCATGCTATTTCTCTACTTGAGGGTTATAAATTAAGCATAAATTACACAAATCATAGATAACTCATCCATTTGGGATGGGAAAAGTATCATTTTTATTATTTTCAAAATGATTCAACTTACAATCAAATTCGAGACCGTCCATCGCTCCTTAATCTTGATCCTGGGCTCCTCCTCTTCTTTGTCCTCCAACTGTTTTGCGTTAATTCTCCTTAGGCTTGAGGAAAGGCTAAAGGGTTGAGACAAATGGATTCGGCAATTGGGAAGAGTTTCTTCGCTATATTTTTCCTCCTCCAAATGGTACCCCTACCCCTTCTTTTATAGGCTAGAAGGAGCTAGGGTTTTGGACGAACTCTCGGCCATGCATGGTCGGGAGTTTCAGTTAACTGACCCATAGCTTTTTGTCCCGTCGGCAACTTTCATGTTTTTGTGTTTTTTTAGGTAAACACGGGTTGTAGTGGGCCTGCTAGCATTCACACGCGGGCTGTAGTGGGCCTGCTAGCATTTTCTTTTGGATACACACAGGCTGTAGTGGGCCTACTAGCGTTTACTTTTTTTAAAATGGAATTTTTAGAAGAGTTGTTCAGTAGTTTTTTGGCAAAGAAGGGATATGAGTTGGTGTGGTGCAATTTAGGGTTATAACAGATGCAATTTAGGGATATAAGCATGTGTGGTGCAATTTAGGGTTATAACAGATGCCCCCTAATGTGTGAGGTCAGAAGAGCATCTGATGGCCGAAATACATTACCAATCTTTTACCAATCTGTACTAATATGCTGAATGAGTGAGCCCAAGAATAAGGAACCAGGAGGTGCCATCTGCAAAACAACAAATGTCTCACCGAGGCGGGCATACCCATGCTCAGGATAAACTAGAACCATGGCTACCAATCAAATACACTGTAGATCCATGTCAATTAACTATAAAGAGTAGTCGTGAATAATACACAACGGAGCTACATCTCGAAATCAGAAAGATATACATATAAAGTATCCATCTCCCAGAAGATGATTCGGCCTAATGGTTGTACTTCAGAGCTCGAGCAACAACTTCAAAATCTTCTAAACTTGGGTAGGAGTGTAATATGAGTGTACGACTGCGCTACCCAGAGGTCTTTGACGGCTCGTCAGTTACGGACTTGATAATCTTCATGATCGGACTAAAGGCTTCAGTGATTTTGAACAAAGACTTTATTGGACGTTCATGATGGTCGGGTATGCGGACAAGAGACATATTGTAGAGGGGTCGAATCAGGCCCAGTGACAAACTTCCCTTGGATAATAGCATGAAAAGTGATAAGACTCAGGTAGCATATCTGTTAATCATAAGTCTACGAAGCAGGAGGCAACGCAAACTCTCCATATGTTTGGAAGAGTAACCAAATGGTGGAGGACACAACTCTATATAGCAAGAAAAGATTCCTAAGGCCGTACTACATCCCATAGTCTAAAGAATCAAATGGACAGATGTTCTTTATCCAAGGGAGACTCATTATGCTTCCAATAAAGAAAATACTTTTCCCATCCTCTTTTTGGGGTATATTTGATTTTTTTTTGTTCTTTTTGATAATTTGTGAAAAATAATAAAGGAATATTGCGTTACAATGGAGGAACGAGCACAGAAAACATAAAATCTCAAGGCACAAGGACAAGACTGATGTTCTAGGGAAATTATACTCGGGAAAAAATCCTCCAGTGGCCAAAGGTGTTAAGACGCAGAAGAAAACTGTTACAAGACTAATGGGTAAGGTATGCAAATGTAGTTGATAGAACAAACAATGGTAGTGTCCTTCGATGTAAGTTTAACAAGCCCAGAGAAGGTAAGCTCGATGGTTTTTCATATTTAGAGAGTCTGAAAAAGCATAAAAGGAAACTCCATTGGGGTACCTTTTTCGACAATAGTCTAGTCGGTTCGAAAAAGGGATAAACTAGCACCGATTAGATGTCATTTCATAACCATTTTAACGAGTGTGACAACGACAAGATCACTCGATGATTTTTTCACTTTTAAGGCGTCTGAAAAAAGATTAACTATGGACTCCGTCAAGAATGTTCTTCTGGACCATTTTAACGAGTGTGAAAGAATAAGGTCACTCGGCGATATTTTCAATTTTAGGGAGTCTAAAAAGAGATTAACTATGGACTCCATGGGGTTTTATTTTTCGTAAATTTAGTCCCTCGAGCCTGAAAAAGGAATAAAATTATACTTGAGGATACTCTTCTAAAGAATGGGAATTCAATAGAGTATTCCTTTGTTCGTACAGTTGACCATCCAGACTGAAAAAGGGGTAAACTATCGCCGGACAGACCTGACTTCAAATTTTAGTTTAACGAGCGTGAAAGGCCACAAGATCACTCGGCAATATTTTCATGTTTAGAGGGTCTGAAAAGGGATTAAAAGGAGACCCGTTTAAGGAACGTTCTTCTGGACCAATTTAACGAGTGTGAAGAAACAAGGTCACTCGGCAATATTTTCATCTTTAAGGAGTCTGAAAAGGGCTTAAAGAAGACTCCATGATGGTTACTTTTCTCAGTTGATCCAAACGATATCGAAAAGAATAAATGCAGTCTTGCTGGATGTTGCTTTTGGATCTCAAAGTGAGCTTGAAAAACAACAAAGTTAGCTCATGATCGACACTTTGTGGGTCAATGCCTGGCATCTCCTCGGGGGAGTTGTATGCTCCAACGAAAACATTGTCTATGATGCCAGGGGTTCTGGAGATATTGATAGATATCGATTCAACAATGGTTTCCATATTACCCTCAGTATAGATCTTATGTGTAGCTAAGGGATCAGTATGACAAGACCTATCTCCAGTCATAGTCACAGTGAATTCTCCTACTTTGATTCAGCTTAACTTTGGGAGGAAATATGATCTGTGATAAAGATCTTCCCAAGGTTTGTCCAGACTAGTCATTTCTTTGATTACTGCTTTGTCAGAGGGAAATACTAAGTCTAACGAATTGATGGTAGCAAGAGAACCCTGAGCCCAAATAGGCTCTACAAGTGGATCCAACTCTTGTGCGAGAGTCGGATCAGGGTTAGCTGAAGCCTACTGGACTAAAGAGTACACTACTTCAGCAGTAGACAAGGGCATGGACATGTCGGAGTGCCCTGTCTCATCCATCATGGCTAATGGGGAAGGAAGAATCCACGGATCCTCAAAGTAAGTCGTGCGAAATGATGAAACTTGAAAAATCGCAACCTTGTGGTGATTAGATATAAACTTGACATCGTCATGAGGAGGTGGGTAATTGAAGGTACCCATCAAGGATGGGCACAAACCAAATCCTACGTTAACGACACCGGCTTGAGGATTATTAATCATGGGAACCGTGGATGCCCCCAAAGTTGGGTCAGGTCTAGAGAAGGACAATTGATCGATGGTCACTATCTGACCTTCATGTGGAAACAATAAGACTCGAAAAACTGTAGCAACCACAGCTTGCATAGCATAATTCCAACTCCGACCTAACAAGAGATTATAGTCAATGGGGGCATCGACTACCTCTAATTCAATGCACACAGTCTTCCCTCCTAACTGCACAGGAAAAGAAGGGACGATGCCATGTGGTCGGAAAGAACGATCGTCGAACGCAGTGAGGAGAGTAGGTGATGGAGACAAAGAGGGATGACCAATGGCCTTCCAACATGCTAACGACATAACGCAAGTCGAAGTGCCCTCATCGACCCCCATGCAGAAGATATTCCATGTAAAAAGTTTCATGGGATGAGCCACTACTATATGAAACGCGACGTGGTAAGGCAGATGAGGTTTTAAGTCGGTTGTATCTAACATGATGGTACTCGGGTTACAAGTCTCAGTAAATCCTAAAGCAGTCAACAAGGCTTTTCTTTGAGAAGGGTATCTTTGGAGGACCTCCAAAGCAGACATCCCACAAGGGGTTTGTGATAAATCTTCCACCACAGAGTAATTCTATGTGGCCCTTGCGATTGGGTTGTGAGAAGCTTTCTTAAATGCACCCTTTGGAATGTGTGTCATTGTTTCACACAATGTCTTCTCGATCTGTAGAGGAAGAGAGTGGATCTTGGCTTCTTTACCCTTCTCAGAGGCGCTTTGTTTACTATAGTCATGTGCTCTAGTCGTTATTAAAGAATCACCCCTAACCATATACACGTTCGCGGCTGAGGAACTATTTGGAGAAGGGCAGGTTTCCTGGCCGCCCCCTTCGGCACTTGTAGAGGCTTGAGTTAAGTTTTGCCCATGCTGAAAGGGATTAGTCAACACGTCTTTTTGTTGCTGTGTGACAAACTTCTGGGCCTCTACAAGTCGAGGACATAGATGGGTCGGGTGGTCTTCCACACACAAGTTGCACAGATACCTTGCCTTTCATTTTTTCATAGTGCCCTCACCAGCATTATCAGTGGGTTTTTTATCCCCCTTACTCTTCTTCCGTTGTTTTTTCTTCCCTTCAGGCTGCTAGGGGGGCTTTGGGTTAGTCGTTTGCACGAAGTGTACTTCCAACGTTTGGGTAGGAGGAGCAGCCAAAGCAGTAGTCTGGCTGGCCGCTGAGTGTTGTATATATAATTGTTGCAAAAAAAAATTTAATTGCTCAGCGAGCTTGGTTTGTGCCGAACCAACGATACCATCGGCATGTGGTCCAGCTCTCTGTCTAGTTTTATCCAGTATCGATCATGGTGCATCCGGTAGGATGTTGTATAATAAACCAGACTGAGAATAGATGAGCTCAAACTGTTGATCCCTCATGATGGCATCTTATTCAGAGAAAACTCATGAAGTCACGACATCTTTGGATAATTGAGGGACTAAATACTTAAGGAACCACTCAAGAAGGAATGCTAGTGGAACTGGTACTTTGATTAGACTCTTTTGGTGTCTCCACTCTCGGATATGATCAGAGATATGGTCCACTGTCGTCTATTTGAAATTGGCAAGCAGCTTTGTGCCCGCGTCGTATCTCACAGGTAACTAGAAATGGTTAAGGAAGTCCATAGCTAATTCGCAAAAAGAAGAATATCTTGAGCGATCAAGCTCAATGTACCATTTCACGGCACTCCCGATAAGAGTGCGTTGAAACAATCACAACTGGACGAAGTCATATTTCAATGAGTTAGATGAACACCAAAGATGGAAGGTAGTCACGTGATCACCTGGATCTTCGTTAGGCTTGGCCTCGAACTTTGGAATGTCTGAAGGCAACTCCGTTGGCATAGGAGGCCAACGTGGATTTTGACAAATAGGATCATTTAACAACCTTGACAAATATGGCAAGTGTAACGTCGCCAGGAATGGTATTTTGGGTTGTTGTTGATAGCCTGGGAAAAAGGGTCCTGGAGTTTGACTGGCACCAGGTTTCCAGAAAAAGTTTGGCTGTTGGCCCGGATTCTGGTAGAAACCATGGACCTGACCAGCATAAGGATTTTGCATATGTGGATACATCATTGGTTGATTCCCCATGAAGGACATAGGATGTTAGGCATTCATTGTGTTTGACAGACTTTGGGAAGGATTACCCCATGCCGGTCCTGATGGGAGAGGCATAGAAGTCTGTCCGGGGTTCCATTGACTATGGAAAGAATTACCCCAGAATGACATTCCAAAGGAAGGAACGGATCCATGTCCTGAGTTCCAAGGTCTTGGTATATGTTCCCTCGGCGCAGGAATAGTACCCTGCGCCAAAGTAGACTGTCCAAAAATGGGAGTGCCCTCAGATGGGAAAGCAGTGGATGTGAAAGTGTTGTTACCAAACGTCCTGTTCCAAACAAACGGTGACGAACCTATTGGTAGAGTTTGCGCAGGTGTTCCTTGACTCCCGGCTCCAAATGAAATCGTGTGTGTAGGCTGCCCAGCGGACTGCTGATGCAGACCACCAAGCAAAGGGGACGAAGGAGAGATATGACCTCCAGCGTAAGGAAAGGCATTAAAAGGGATAGGAATGCCCCCAAGTTGACCTTGCAGAGGAGTGTTAGAGCTCCCTGCCCCAAGACCTAAAGTCTGTAAAGTGGAGTAAGTGAGTGTAGGACTGGTACCCGAACTAGGCATACATTATGAGAACGAAGGGCCTGTCGCACTAGGTGTGAAGGGAGGTGTGGCCACCGCAATAGATGGGGACCGTCCACTGTGCGACATAGTTTCGACCAAGACCGTAGTGGCTCGGACCGATGATGGCAAGTTAGGAGATTCTTCTCCTGTGGTAGCAACGATGATGGGAATAGAATAATTCCCAGAGGAAGTAATAGCATTTGTTTCCATAGCTATGTGAGGCACTGATAGGCGTTCGTAAAATTGAATTGGCACAATAACTTGTGGCCAAGTATCAATGGTTGGGGCTTCAACTGAACCAATATTGGTAGTTGATTCCTCCGGGAGTTGTTTAGGCACAATGGTTTGTAACCCGGTTGCTTCGAAAGACCCTTGTTGGTCTAGATTCCACCTCAATGGTGGCAGGGGTGGCTCCAGTATAACCGGCGACAGGCCCATAAGCCTTCATGACTAACGGAGCTCTAGATCCTCCACTGTGTGAGAAGATCCATGACATGCTAAGGTATTCTACATGTTCAAATAGTAACACACACTAAAAATAATCTCCTAAGAGATAAATCACGCAAACACTAAACTAGTTGGAAGAACAGTTACAACAACCAACACTAGAGCAACTTATCGGTGCAAGTGAAACTTGAATACGGAAGCACCCTCTGGGTATACTCTACAAAGCGTGGCCCGATGTCTATCCTAGATACTGCAGTATACCCCCACAGTCACCTGTGTATGTCCCTAAAAAAGATTGGCAACTAGTTTGCCAGCACGCGAACAGTTACCAGGCGGGTACAGTCAATAGTCGAGTAGACCACAATGAGCAGGGTATCAAGACTGAAACCTGTCAAGGGTATTGAGAGAAAATGTTCTAGAAGACAACTGAGGACCTTGAATGGATTTGAGACCCACGAAGCCCCGTGGCAAATGAAAATGACGGAATCCCTCAACAAATCCTCGATATGTGTTCTCTACTATGCTTGGTCCGGCTTTGGAGGGGTTATCTCCGCTACCTTTCCTTACGCGAGCTTGTGTTTAGCCCCTGTGTTAGAGGGGGGTCCCGGATAACTTCCACGTAACTGGACTTCTACACTCCCTATCACAAACTCCAATGTTTGGTTTTGAGTGGCCTTGGAGAGTTTCCTCTCCAACCTATTCCAAGGCCCTAGTCCTGAGCTAGTGTATGAACCCTACAAACATAAGGTCTAATAGATTTTAAATTAGCGTTGCTTTTATGGGATTTTTACGTCACAAGGTATGAAGGTGAAACTGATGATGTGTAAAGACTCAAAGAAAAACGAATAAGAAATGTTGGAAACAAAAACTTTTACAAAAATGCAAAAATTAGCAACTTTTCAACAAGAAAGACTTCTTTTTCTTTTCAATTTTTCTAAGATTTCATGCAACAAACATAAAGGAATTTCGCTCAATCTACTAGCTACTTATGCTCTAAATGTACTGCAAAAACTTATGAACAAAAAGACTTCTTCCTAGCTATTGATGCAGCAACACAATCTTTAAACAAAGAAGCAAATGAAAAAGAGATATTTTTTTTTATTTAAGTGCTAAATGAAGCAACAAAGGGAAAATGTTGACAAGCACAAAACCAAGAAAACCAAATCAAATTCTGGCTTAAAGCACAGATCGCAAAGAACTAGAGAAAAGACGCACAATGACAATCAAGAAAGCACCGACTCTTACGCTTGTCTAAAAACCATAAAAAAAAATATTTCTTTTTAATCTTTTCTATCAACAATCAACTAAGAAAGAACAAGCTAAGGGTAGGAGGCCCTGACCTACTAATTGTTCCACCCTAGACTCAAACTCCTGAGAGGAACACTTCTCACCACAGGAGGGGATGACTGCCCCACCCTGATTGAAAAGCACCCAGTCAAGCCCGCTATTGTCACTGAAACAGCACGCGTGCAAACGCGTGCTAAGCTATAACAGGGCACGAGTACCTGCAGGCTACACTTGCACAAGCTGCATGTATGTATGAATGCTAAGACAAAACTAAACACAGGTAGCCCAGACCTGGAAAAGGCCTCTGGTATTGACAATCAAGGTCTCTTAAAGGCTTGGATGCTTCTTTTTTAACAGAAAATAAAAATAATTGCAAAAAACAACAAACGCAATAAAATAGACTGAGATGAGACTGTGAACCAGCAAGACTCAGACAGGTTTCAGAAAGTCCCCTGAGAATGTATAATTCTTATAGGGAAGAGGGGACTTTCTCTTAAGCTCTCTGACTCCTACACGCTACTGAAACCTCTACAGCAAGCGTTCAAACATGGGCTACAGAAGGTTAGGGCACGGGTTACACACGTGCAGGCCTTATGCAGGTCGTGTGTACCTCTGTGTGTCCCGATAATTATCGTCAAGCAACAGTCAAGGAAAAAACTGGTATAAAGAACCAGGTTCCCTGCTAGCTCTGACCTAAAAGAAAACAGACAAACAAAGAAATAGAAAATCTAATCCTTTAAACTACCCAAAAACCTCAACTAAATCCGGAAACCCTAAGAGTATCTTCCCCGGTGGAGTCGCCAATTCTGTTGTTGGGAAATAACACCCTATGGACTAGCAAACTAGGGTCTGCTTTGCATGCATATTTTGACCTTAAAGAAATGACCTTTTAACCTACCACCCCAAAACTTAAACCCTTCTTTCAAGACACATGCATGGAAAGGAACTACTAACCTTTTTACTGATGTTTGGTGTAGATCCTCCATTGCACTTTGCCCACTTCCTTGCGCTGCTCCTTCCAAAGTTAACTTGCAATCAAGACAAAACACTACACATGCATGCTATTTCTCTACTTGAGGGTTAGAAATTAAGCATAAATTACACAAATCATAGATAACTCATGCATTTGGGATGGGAAAAGTATCATTTTTATTATTTTCAAAATGAATCAACTTACAATCAAAGTCGATACCGGACACTGCTCCTTGATCCTAATCCTGGGCTCCTCCTCTTCTTTGTCCTCCAACTGCTTTGTGTTAATTCTCCTCAGGCTTGAGGAAAGGCTAAAGGGTTGGGACAAATGGATTCAGCAATTGGGCAGAGTTTCTTCGCTATATTTTTCCTCCTCCAAATGGTACCCCTACCCCTTCTTTTATAGGCTAGAAGGAGCTAGGGTTTTGGAAGAACTCTCGGCCATGCATGGCTGGGAGTTTCAGTTAACTGACCCATAGCTTTTTGTCCCATCGACAACTTTCCTATTTTTGTGTTTTGTTAGGTAAACACAGGTTGTAGTGGGCCTGCTAGCATTCACACGCGGGTTGTAGTGGGCCTGCTAGCATTTTATTTTGGATACACACAGACTGTAGTGGGCCTGCTAGCATTCACACGCGGGCTGTAGTGGGCCTGCTAGCATTTTCTTTTGGATACACGCAGGCTGTAGTGGGCCTGCTAGCATTTACTTTTTTAAAAATGGAGTTTTTAGAAGAGTTGTTCAGTAGTTTTTTGGCAAAGAAGGGATATGAGTTGGTATGATGCCAGGTAAGCATGTGTGGTGCAATTTAGGGTTATAACACTAGGAGCCTCATATCTGTAAGTAAGTTGAGTGATGCAGGAGTGAAAACTGTATTTGAAAAGGACACTTGCAAGATGGTACGAGGAGCAATGGTTTTGATGAGGGGAGTTAATTGTGGAACTCTATACAAGTTGTTGGGAAGAACTTATACTAATGGGTGTAACAGTTTTGTTGTCCTTGAGCTGAAGGAGACAAGACCAATATTGTCCTAGAAAAGAAGACCATGTTGTGGCATCAAAGACTAGGGCATATTGGAGAAAAGGGCCTTCAAACACTACACAGTAAAGGTATGATTGAAGGTATGTCTAATTGCACTCTGGATTTTGATTTCTGTGAAAATTACATATATGGTAAACAGAATTGAGTAAGATTCCCATCTCGTGCTACAAGAGCAAAGGGGATCTTAGAGTTGATACACAGTGATGTGTTTGGATCTGTTCCTGTTCCATCCCTTGGTAAATCTGTGTATTATTTTTCATTCATAGATGTTTTTTCAAGGAACACATGGATTTATTTTCTTAGAAAGAAATCTGAGGTATTTGATAAATTTAAAGAGTTTAAGGCTCTAGTATAAAATCAGACATAGAAGAAAATAAAGGTATTGAGAACAGATAATGGTGGAGAATTCTGCGGAAATGAATTCAAAGAATTATGTAAGAAGTGTGGTATAGCAAGGCAGAAGACTACTCCATACACTCCTCAGTAGAATGGAGTTGCAGAAAGGATGAACATGACACTGATGGAAAAATCAAGGAGCATGCTCAGCGGTGTCGGGTTAGAAAAAGAATTCTAGGCAGAGGCAGTGAGTACAACATGTTACATGGTCAATTGATCACCTTCATTAGCGTTGGATGATACAACTCCACATGAGGTATGGTCTCAAAAGAAACACTCTCTTCAACATCTTAGAGTGTTTGGTTGTGATGCTTATGTACATGTTCTAAAGGAAAATAGGAGTAAGTTGGATAATAAAGCTGAAAAGTGTATCTTTATTGGTTATAAATATGGTGTGAAAGGTTATAATCTTTGGAACCTAGAAACCAAGAAAATTGTTTACAGTCGAGATGTTGTTTTCAGAGAGGTAAAAGATGTGTCCAAACAGGAATTCCCACCAACGCAAGGTGAACCTGAGAAAATAGAGCTTGAGTTGGATGATGCAAAATATGAATCATCTGAAGAAGAGGAAGCAAAAGAAAAAGAAGAAGAACCTCATACCCCAGTATTGAGGAGATCAGTGAGATATAGAAGGCAACCAGAAAGGTATAGTCCACCTGATTTCTGTTCCAATTTTGCTTTATCTATTACTGATGATGATCCCAGAACTGTTAGGGAAGCA
>ML804023.1:444972-455581 GCA_009831015.1 Picea engelmannii
TGGTGTAGAGTAACAATGGGCATTGTTGCCCTGAATTGTTGACTATATAATCCCCTGGACCCCTGGATGCAAAGAAAACAACAAGTGGGAGAATGTTGGGTATGTGTTATATTCTTTGCATGTGTGTGTGTGTGGGTGCGTCAAATATGACAACTGTGTCTGACGATCCCTTCACCTAGAGCTCTGTCGTGTGCGTTGGGTGTGTTCCTAGGAGGTCCACCATCCTGAATGTAATGAAGATACCCCACTTTGGAAGGCACCAAGAGGTTAATGCATGTGTTAAGCTCCAGCTGTCATGCTTCCATGGAGGTTATCTATGGTTGGACAGATGCATCACCATAGATCTGGCACTGATCCATAGGATCACCAGATTAAGAATGCAAGGACCATATCCACAAGAATTTTACCCAAGGAAGGTTGCAGATCGTACCCTGGCGCAGAAAATTAAAGATACATATGATGATGTGGAAAGGGGGAAGTGAGGCTACAAGGTAGTCTCCATCCAGAATGGCACAGTGCACCTAGCTTGCCAGTTGATCATTGGTAAGATAGTAATAAAGAACAGACCTACGCAAATCACAAGGTTCGTTGTTGACCTCATAGGGAAATGAGTGGAAGGGCTACATATGAACTAGGCGAGCTACCTTGTCAACCAGATAGAAAAAGATTGTTGCGAAGCTCAGGATCAGAGCTATGAGTTCCATTTCAGCTGGTTGTTGATCTTCATCGCCTTCATTTCATGGTATATTTCGGAAGGTGTGACCTTCTCTAAAATTGAGTCATCTGAACCCTTAGCCACGAGGTTCACTACGCTCTGGTATTCGAGTGACATGGCTAAACAATGGCAGTCAAACGTGGTGTTCCACACCTATTACCTGTAGTTGAAGAGGGATATTGAGTCTTTCCCTCGTATGACATCGAACACCCTACACAGGTTCCAACCATTTGTGAAGTTCTATGCAGACAAACATTTTATTTATATCACTGCGCGGAGACGAACACAAATAAGTACTACATAGTTATTATAGTCTCACAGAGGACATAGAAGAAATAACTAAGGAATGGCCTACAGGTCTCCTTATCCCAGTTGACTTGGTAGATTTTTCTGACCCTGACCTCATCGAAATCCATGTGCTCACTCGTGAAGAGTATGATGCACCCAACAGTAGTAGAAGGAAGAAGAAGGAAGAGGTACAACAGTTGGGCAGCACATCAGAAGATACTACTTCAAATTCACCTGGGGAAGGAGGTGATGATGAAGTGTACAAAGAAGAGGATGAAGGGGAAGAAGACATGCAGAATCAAGGTGAAGTAACACCACCTAGGGATCCCATTGATGAGGTTGAGACATCCAAGAAAATAAAGGTTTCCCCAACGAAGCCTACATCGTGGAAGAATTCAAAATCTAGTAGGCCCAAGTTGCAGACTATGCTCACGATGGATGACATTGACCTCATCATTGTTTTCATGTCAGAAACCTCGAAATATATCTTACAGTGCAGTGAAGAAAAACAAGAGACCATGTTTGACAAGATTGAAGAAAAGTTGAAAGGGGTACAACAAGTGCTCTACTCCAGCCATGCAGTATCCACTGTGCCACCACCATCACAAGGAGAAGAGTTGGGAGATGAGCCTGCCCAACTTCACAGATTAGTAGACTCGATAGAATCTCACCTTCGTCGTGTCCAGGAGGAAAAGGAACAGGCCATGGAGGCCCTGAAGAAAGCAAAAGAGGAAGCCATAGAGCAACGACAGGTTGCGCAATAGGAAAAAGACGATCTCCATGCGAAGTTCACAGAAGATAGAGTGCAGATATAGAAGGAGAAAGAGCAGCTACTCATAGAGTAGATTGGAATTAAAGAAGCAATCACTAGAGCACTCTGCTCTATGACAGGCTTAGAACAAATGGAAAAATACCTAGTAGAAATTCAAGTGGGGAAGATTGTTGAAGCCATTCAGCAACTCCAATAAAGAATAGCATAATTGGAATTACAGACAGTACCAAGCACTCTGTAGGAAGTGCATGACCAGAGAGAAGAAACTTCCTGAAGCGCAATTGAAAGAATCAAACCACTAGCCTTGAAATGCAAACATCTCTGCATTCGTAGTGCATATACTTACGAGTGCCTTGCAGAGGACCCTGAGCTCAGGACTCTGGAATCACAGCTCCAGGAAGAAAAGAAGAAAGAAGCATTACTGCAAGAACAATTGAAGCCACTATCAGTGATCGAGAGGATAAAAATATCCCAAGAACAACACACGGTTCAGCAACAGGTCCATGCCATTCAGAGTAAAGTCATGGAGGTGACTCATAAGCTCCAACCAATGCAGGATGCAACTTGCACACTTATTGAGGAAATTGAAGGACAAGGTGCAGAACTAGAACAAGTGGTCACTTCGATGGAATAGTGCTTGGCAGGACCCATGAATGAGCAAGTTATCCAGGAGTTCATTGAGCAGGAGGCTCTGAAAAAGTAGCAGGTCGAGGCAGCTCGAGCAAAACTCGAAGCATTTGAGGTAGATTTACCCAATCAGAGTGACTTGGGATGAGTCACAGGTGAGTGTTGGGGGCTTGTTGGCCCTTGAATAGGTTTTGAGGAAACTCTGGTCATGTTTGACCAATTTTGAGACTTCTACAAGCTGGTCGAAGGCAAAGCACAAGGGGAAGCAGAGATCATGGGATCTCAGCCCCCTTTTCAGGGATTTTTGGGTTTAGGTTTTATGTAACAGGTATGGGATGTCCTCCCATGGGTTTACCCATGTTTAGGCCCATTTTGTAATGTATAAATAGAAAGCTACGTGATGTAAGAAAGAGTACAGTGACTAGTTGGTTGTAGACTAGTGAACTAAGTGTGAATGGTTGTAAATGCTATGTGCATACTGTGTGTTGAGAACTTGCAGAGTTGAGTGCAAGTGATTGTAAGAGATTGTGTAAGGGATTTGTGTTGTGACCTAGCTTGAGGAAGGATGATCTGGCGAGGTGGGCATAGATATCATGTCCTATGCAGAGTGAGTTTTGAATCTCTATGCATGTAAGAAGATTGACAGAAGACAATAAAGGAGAAGAAGAGTTGGTGGACGTAGCCCCGGGCTGGGGGTGAACCACGTATATCATGTGTCATGATTGTTTTGTGTGTTATGGTTGTTATGTTATTGATGTGATTTATACTTAGTACTATTATCTTTATGTGTGATTCATATGATATAATATCTTAGTGCTTATTCATGTAAATGAATGCTAGTTATGATCTAATTCTATGTGTTAAGTGCTTAGATATGCTAGATCTTGTTGAATATTGTGTTGTTTTGTAATTAGGGTTTTAAGCCTGAGATGTGAATAAGGTTTAAAGACTAATGAATGTTAATTTCTAAGTGCTTTGTTAAGTATGGTAATCACATATCTGTGTCCCAACTAGGTTGCGGACACTTGATTCATGCAACCACCCCTGCCTCTACTTCGGGTGAGACTTCATCTGCTTCGCAGGTGTTGTCGAAAGGGCCGGTAGTTAGGGTTTTATTGGTGCATTGTTGAAGAGTTGAACCCTAGGTCTGCCCCTGTGCCAACAGTGACATGGTTGGATCACACAGTCCACGTGGAATGATCTCAACTCTAGGTCTCAATCCTAGAACTTGCTCAAAGAAGAAAATACACAATATAGATGCGAACCCGAATTTCCTCTTCCTAACTTGTTTGTATCCTGTCAGCTAGCTCTTACTGGCTCTTCATGTTAGCCAGTAGTGAGGTGCACCAATCATAAACTATGGGTCGTAAGCACTCTATTGAGTAGAAAATTAGTGGCCTTGATGCCTGGTGCAATGAGGTTGACCCCATGTTCTGTGTAAGAATGAGAACAACGATATTCAAACTCAGGTTGTTGATCACCCTAATGGGGAGTTGGCTTCCAACCATTTTTGTGCCTGTAACACAGTGAGTGGCGATGTAGTCCTCTATGTTCATGCCACTCCTAGCTTCACAAGATTTGAGGTTCACCACCTCACCCCGACAAGACAATCCTGTAAGGAAATAGATATTCTCGACTTCAATTCTCAATGGTTACCCATTGAGATTGAAGGTCTTTGTATCTCGATCCCAAAAGTTCACCATCATTTGGAGCAACCTCACTTGAGCCCTCATTCCTTTGAGATCCAAAAACCTGTAAATCCCACATCCTTTTAGTGCTAATTGGGCCCCTGAATCTCTTTCCACTATAGCATCAACTTCCTCATGATCTCTTTCTCTCCATTAAAGTGCCATTTTGTAAGAATAAATCCATTTTTTGAGTCAAAACCTTTTAAAAAAACAATTTGTGGACTTGTACGTGGGTTGTTGTGGTAACATTCGTGTGTAGGGTTGCATATACACGGCTAGTATTTTTCTTGCCTGCGTACATGCCTTCATATACATGATCCGATGAACTACAGCCCGTGTACACCCTAATTCCTAAGTTGCACCTTAAAAAACTCAAAAACTTGGGACTAATTTGAAATTCTAAACCACTAGAAATGAAGAGGAGGGAAAGAGTTCTTACTTGGTCCAAAAGGTTGTTAATTTTGTCACTCATAGCTCCCATAATCGGCACTTGAAGATCATGGAAAAATTGGTCCAAAATGCATTATTTGGGTTAAAATGTGAAATGGTATGGTAAAATTGGTTATTTTTACTATTAATAGAAAACATTTACCCACTTTACATAGTTTTTGCTAATGTTTTGGCCTAGTGGACTAATAGTGAAGTGGAAGGAGTTAGTTTTGGGGGTTTTGTCTAGGGATTTTTATGGTTTCTAGCATCATTTCACCCATTCTTTACTTTGGCGGGTATTTTCTTTGACCAACATATAGGAAGGTCATCACTCCATATTGCATTTTTTCATTATCCTATGACTATGATTCATATGCCTTAGGTACAAACCCATTTATTAGTGACATGAAACCTTCTTTTTGCTACTAGAAGTGTCGTTAGTGGATGGTAGAGGCTTACCAAACATGGGTGCCCTAGTTAGAACCTTTGTGCCATTTGGTGCCCATGCAGAGATTTTTCCATAAGACCGAGAGTCCCTTATAGTTGAAATATGACTTTGCATTTGAGCCTCATATTCTTACTCATAAGCATGTTGACTTATACCTATGGGACTTCCACCGAGTCTTAGTTAATCTCTTTTCTGACTTTATAAAAAATCTAAAATATTGTCGAGTGAACTTGTCTCTTTCACACTTGTTAATTGGATATAAAAGGATGTATATTTGGTGTAAGTTTAACCCTTTTTGGACCAAGTAGACTAATTAAGAAAAAGGAATACTCTAGTCACTAGTTGCTAGAAGAGTTCTCCTCGGTATTGTTTTATACTTTTTTGAGCCTAGGGGACTAAAATTACGAAAAAGGACATTCTTTGGAGTTATGGTGTAATTAAATCTCATTCTCTTGCTTGCAGTATTGAGCCTATTGTCGGTTCTCCCTTTCATGTTATAAACCTATTGCCTCAACAATTTGCATCACCAGCCAAGCAGAGCCTTCTTTATATCCTTTGCAGATTGATACCCTATACCCTAAGAGGAAACATTCCCCTGAGTGTCCATATCCTGCATGCACCTCCTTTCATTGAGCATAGGTACATTCCACTGTTGGAATTATTTTCTTACTCGTGACACTCGTTTTCTCCTCTATATCATAGCATTTATTTTTCTATGAAAAAACAAAAAAAGATGGGCGGTAAAAGAACATTATCTTATGTTAGTAGCAGTTGTGTCGCCTTTGAACAAAGAACAAACTTTTGAGTCCACTGTCATCCAAAATTTGGGTTTAGCATGACCTTAGGAAGTTGAGTTCGTTAATTAGAATTTACTCCTCTGACTAGTTACTCCTCCAGTCCCTATTGAGAGTTTGATTGGTGCCTCCTTCATCACAAAGTTTCATTATCAAGTCTATGTTACCAGAGTCCTCCATATGTCTCATGTTCTTGTTCAAAGGATGTCTATAATCTTGTGTCAACCATTTCTCAGAACTCTTGACTTTTCATGTCGGCCATACCCTCAATGTGTCTCAGATTTACATGAAGTTGTAATCCTACAGTGCACCCTGGTCCTACTTTCATTATGGGTAGGTAACCTTGAACTCAACAGTCGACATCTCCTCATTGTTTGTTGAATGGGGGGTTTCCCTTGTTTTCAATGGAAATAAATATATTCACACATTGGGATTCATGCGTGTCTTGTATTCCATTAGCCTTGTTGGTGGTTTCCTCACCTTTGTCGACAATTTTCATTATTGGTTGTTATTTAGAGGGTATTTTTGTGCATTGCTTACATCTAGTACATGAGAAAGACGCATAGGGTCGTTGGTTCATGAACATGTTCTTCATCCAAGTTCCTCCAAATCATGAATCTATTGCTTTGTACCTCGTACTGACTGATGAGAGATGCCTTAATGCTCTCCTTTTAGCAAGTCTCCTTCCATAGAATTCAACTCATCTATTCTGGAAATGAGGCCTGTTAGCGCTGGAAGTCACTCCTAGATTGCTTGCAGAAGCAGATCCCAACGCCCATCAGTTTTATGTCACGATTTGTTTTAAAGGGATGATCAAATGGAGGTAAGACTCAAGGAAATATCATTCTAACTCAGGGATTGGGTCTGGTATATAAAGAGCAAAGGAGGTCTGGAATCCTAACTTCAGCCAGTGGATTGATTATAAGATGAACAGGTGGAAGACTTAGTAGGAAAGGTGAACAAACAACTTGGGCAACAGGCTTTCGGCAATTTGCAGAAGAAAGACTCTGAAAGAAAGATCCTCTTGGTTCATGGTCTCAAGGAACTGAAAGGGGACTTGACTGGATCCTCCAATTCCAAGTCACTCAGCGCTGGGAAAACCACAAGAACTGATTAGAGACAGTGCAACTATTACAGTGATCCATTACAACATCATCCTATAATAGTTATAGCTCGACTGGATCCTCCAATTCCAAGATGCTCTAACACAGTGTAAACAAAGACATGAAAGAAACTAGCATTCATAAGGTAAGATGTCTCAAAATTTCATACATAACCAGAGTAACAATGCTTCATTAAAACTTTACAACCGGGAGCTTAGCTCAACCATCGATACCTACAAAATGTGAGAAAACTCCCCTAAATACTTAGAGAAAAACATAGAATCCAATTCGAGACATTGCATTGAAGACATTACATCTGCATGTTTACTGCACCTGCAGTCTCTGGACAGTCGTGAACTTCAGTCAAACACAATCGCGCTCCAAAGGACCTGTGAATGAATTGACAAGTTTACAGTCATTTCTGGACTTTCCATTTATGGTGGAAACGATGTCCAACCACCATCAATTGCTGCAATAATTGTTTCATTGGGATCGAGAAATGCCCCGGTCAAATTTGTACCTACAGGACATGGGGGCCTTCTCATTCTGCCATTTGGATCTGCTCGGATAATTCGTGGCGAGACTAGCGGGTAGAAGTGGAGGCCGTCGTGATGACTGGAGGAATTGACATGAAGTGCTGAATGGACGGTGATTAGGCAGGGGTGACTTGACATGCGTGGTGTGGATATGGGATGAGGAGAGGCCATGTGGATGGATGTGGCAGAGGGAAAGTGATAGGGAAAATGCAAGTGGCAGAATTCATGGGTTTTGAAGTGTACGAGCTAGGTGGAGGAACATAGGGGCCGGGAAAAACTGTGGTTGGCATGACACGGGGATATAACGTGGCGGAGAGGGATAGGTATGTGATGAGGTTTTGGGGATTCGGGATTCGCGGTGCCGAGGTGCACATGTACCCAGAAATCCCGATCCTCCGATTTGCGATGAGCTCCGCTTCCATAAGCTAGCCCCTACCAGATAAAACATGAAACATATGACCACTGCCTCCATGTGACTGTATTTAAACCCTCCATCGGAGTTTCAGCGTTCACAATGACACGATGTTTGTGTCCACGGGACTTGCTATTTTTCGATTGCTGATGCGCCTTCCGTGCTAGCCCTTCAACTAGGCCCTGGTCCAAGTGACTACTACCGTATGCCTTCGACCATACTCTCCATTGGGATTTCACGGTTTGTGATGTTAACAAGCACACATCCTCCGGACTTGCGATTCCCTGATCCCCGATGGCTCGTGGCCATTAACCTGTCAACGGTCTGCTCCCCGTCGCGAAAGCCTACCACTTGTCCTCCATGATTGACAGTTGTTCCCCACCGATCAGGAAATCGTGTATCGCGATTCTGCAATGCACAAAACTCTCGCTCGCGGGCTCCCCGATATCCTGATCCCTGATGAAGCCCTCCTGTGGAGCTTTCGCAGCTTCTCATGTTCATGATCAGGCTCTCTTGCCTGACTCGAGCCCCAAGCATATTTCTTCTGTGTGATGCGCTTGGGCACTTATCACGCAGTCCTGCAGACCCATGTACCTTTGTTCCCCGATACCATAATTGTTGCTAACAAGGCCTAGAGTCATATGAGTACCTATAGGTTTGCAGTCATTAGTGGTAGGTTCTCTCACCATCAACAGTTGGGAATACATCAATGTCTCATGATCGATGGATTCTTCAAGTGTTCGACCTCAACACATTTATTCACACTTGTGAGAATGTACTCGGTGCCTTGATACCTACTTTCATTATCGGTAGGTTGTCTCACATTTGTTAACGATATACCTTAACGGTTAGTAATCAAACAAAGTCTTATTATGTTCAAACTCAACTCCTTTATTCACATGATCTAGACTTTCACCTTTAGTGGATCATGTAGAATACTTGAAGACATTAGTTTATAGTCTCATCTTTCCTCAGTTGTTGCTATCATTCATTGAACCAGTACCTGTATGAGTTCAGTGATCATGAGAGATCATATTGTACTCCATTGTGTACATTTATATTCATATTGCCTTGAGACTATATTTCACTGGGCCTTGTTCGTGATTATGGCAGTCTATGGCATGTATCTACTTTGTATTGCCTATTCATGGCCATGAAAAATTCTTTGGTATATTTCCACATGGATCTGCAATGTAATTCAAATTGGCATCAATGTGTAAGAAGTCATTATGGATTGTAATATTCTCATGAGAAACTAGTTCCTCCAGTTGGGTCTCCATTACTCTACTTCTGGGAATTATAATATATTTCAGCCATCGCAGATACTCTTCTGACCTCACACATTAGGGGGCATCTATTATAGAAATATTTTCCTCACCCCATGCAACTTACTCAAAATTCATTTTCCATTTCCCTATGCACACTTAAATTCCCCTTTTGCACTTCCCAGAGATAAAAATTATATTTTTCCACATATACATGCCCTATCAATTATACAACATTTGTATACACAGGTTGCACCATTACAACCCACGTACATCGAGTTTGGTGATAAAAAATTAAAAATTGTGTCGGGTTTCCATGTCACGTCATGAGATCCATGATCCTTGACCTTCCATATACTAGAAACATTCTGACTAGGCCCTTCAGTTCCATTTGAAGGCTATAAATGGGCCATATCCAAACCCTGGAAAGGAAAAAGAATTCAAATTTTGAGAACAAAGTTACTCTAGAGAAATTATTCACTTCATATTGAGTCTACATCCCTTTGTCATTTAAAGACTGAACACATTGTTTAGATCCCAAGCTCTTCCCTCTTTGATAGAGAACCTCACTGTCTCTCTTATATGAGCTTGCCTTTGGTGGAGGATTTAAGTGGTGGAGGCCCAAATGGAAGGGACTTACTTTCTTGGTTCTAAGACATGCCGACACATAATTTTGTCATTCATACACTTCTATTGATCATATTTTAATAGAAATACTATTTTCTCATCCAATTAATATCTTGCAAATATTTGAATTTTTATTCCATAGGCCTATTTTTTATGAATGTTGATGGATTATGGTATTATATGTGCTAACAATATATATTATCAACATATCTTTCCATATATTGCTTTTGGTATTCATTGAATGTCTCGATGAGGTAGGCTCTTTATCTTGTCTTGTTAGCATTCTTGTTTATATACCATACTTGAGATTAGATTTGATTTATGTAGTCATTCCATATATTGTAGTTTACCCCATGCCATAGAGTTATTTTCCTCGTAACATACCTTAGTCTCCTCTTGTATTTTCCTATTGTTTTTAGTATTTTTTACAAACCCCATGTTGCGCCCGCACAACAACCTCCCAATTTTCTTATCTTAGCCTCTCTCCAAGAAAAAAAAGTGGGTCCCCCCTTTAATTCTTCCAACTAGAACACTTTCACTCTCTCCCTCATGCAAATGGATACTCCTAAGTTTTTCCTCTTACTTTCCTCACTTGACCACTTTCTGCTCCTTCTCAGATCACCTCTACCCATCGATCCATAGTTCGACGAGTTCCCTAGTCCTACACTAACACATAGTGTATCAATTCGCTCATCCTTTATTCCACCATTGCATTTACATGCCATTGATTTCCTCACCTATACATATGCCTCCTCCTTCGAACTTTGCTTATGTGCCGACGCGCTCCGATAAACCTCACTACACACATTCTTATCATTGGTGAGGTACGCGAGATCAATGTTGATAAATCAGTAATGATAGCGCAATTACCATCATTGCACATGCACCTTTCACCAGTTAAATCC
>ML804023.1:476376-492561 GCA_009831015.1 Picea engelmannii
GGAAGATGCAACTGCCTTCATAGCGTACATGTATCTACGACCGAACAAGATATTATAATCAAGAGGGGCATCGATAACTTTGATATCGATGAGAATAGTCTTACCTCGAGTTTGACGGGGACATTTTGGAAGAGCCCTTCAGGAGAGGATGGTCATCCGTCATAAGCTCGTAAGGTGATGGAAGAGGGAATGAGTTCGGGGGAACCAAGCTTATGCCATACTGTTTTGGACATAATGCATGTAGATGCACCTTCATCGATGATACACCGATGAACTGTGATGTTCCGTATTTTCACTGGTATTTGAAAATCGATCAAGGCGGGAAGACGAGGTTCTCTGCTATCAAGATCAAAGGTGATGAGTCGGGTATCTGCAGGGTCGACTTCCCCCAAGGTAGAAAGTAATGATTTTCGCTGAGTAGGAAAAGTCTAGAGGACCTCCAATATTGACATGGTGGCCGAGGATTGCACTAAGTCATCTACCAAACTATAGTTATGAGTTGCCCTAGCCTATGGGTTGTGGACATTCCTGCGCAATGGGATGTGAGGGATGCAAAGCAGTGGTTTGGCAGAAGGGCGAGGGATCACTGATGGGGGTCCCGTTGGTGTAGGGTTTGTCTCTAGAGGGATGGGGGGAGACTCAGTGGGTGTGTGATACTGATAGTTACGTGTTTGCAGAAGGATATCTTCCTCACTTGTGAGGAGAATTGTATGATCTGCTGGATTGTTGGGGTTGAGGTATTGTCCCACCTGAGGTGGGGGATGCTGTGTGTCCTATTGGGTTTTTATCACACCTTGATGTGGAATAGGATTTTGCAGCTCGGCGGGAGGGGGTTGTTGCATGTATTGTTGTGGTGCCTACTGAGGGGCAGGTAGTGTGGGAGAATGGGGAATACTACCCGAGTCTTTCAACCATTTGAAATCCACGATCTGGGGGCAATGATGAGTGTAATGGCCAAACTCACAAAAAAGGGCACAAGGGAAGATGGTTTTAACATTGTTGTTATTTCACCCTTGGAATTTATTATTATTGCCCCCTTGGGGGTTTTGGTTCCCTTGGTTTTGGTTGCCCCCAGTGGGTTGGTGCTATGGGGGTTGATTCCTGCCTTGATCTGGGTTGTTGTTATTCCTGTTCTATCCTTTCTTCTTGGCATTGTTTGATGGATGGGTTGGATTGGTTGTATTCAACTGTTCAAAACTTTGGTATTTTTGAACAACGGAGGGTTGAAAAAAATTCACCCCTGCATGAGGATGGGGGGGAGCCATGGGTTGTCGAGGAACAGGAAATGGAAAGTATGGATTTTGTGGTGGCACTGATCCATAAGGTACATAGGAAGGCGTAGTGATTTTTCTATTACTATAAGGTGAGGTAGAGGGGGTACCTGAGTTTGTTTGAATAGGTGGATGTATGGGGGGTGCCGGCGGTGGTCCACTGATGGGTGGAGGTGTAGCAACAGGGTATGGCTATTGATAAGGGGGTGGGGGGTAATAAGCAGTGCCCCCGTATGCCGATGGGTATTGAGGTGTTCCATACATTGGTGGTGGTTGGGGTTGTGGGCCGTGGTGAGTGGTGGTACCGATCAGTCCGTCTGCTGAGTGAGACATCCCAAGTTTGTCTTGGCCAAATGGCACAGGTTTTGGAAGATCAGGAAGTACAATGTATAAGTACCCTGACTATGCATAGATGAGGTCATACTGTTGGGCCTTACTGATGGCTTCCTCTTTAGATTGAGGGAAGGTGGAAGCTACATCCTTACCGAGGAGAGAGACAAGTGATCTAAGAAACCAGTCGAGACACTGTTGCTTGGTGGTTTCTGCTTTGCACAAACTACGTCGCCTACGCCACTCATGAATGTGGTCAATGATGTGTGTGGCTGAGGTTTGTTTGAAATTAGAAAGTAGTTCTAGACCATTGTCGTGGCGGATGGGTAATTGGAATAAGGTCAAGAATGCTTTGGCCAATGACTCAAAAATTGCGTGGGACCCTGATTTTTCTTTGACATACCATTTAGCTGAGGGGTCAGTGAGTGCGCATTGACATAATCGCAGTCTGATGGAATCATCCATAATGCTATTGGAGGAGCACCATAGGTGAAAGGTCATGACATGGTTGGCAGGATTGTCGCCTTCCTTTCCTTCAAACTTTGGTATGTCTGAAGGTAGTGTTGTTCCTGAGTCTATACTTAAGGCTTAGAAGTACAATGTCAAGGCATCCAAAAGTGGGTAAAAGATGGAGAAGAGAGAAACGTCAACCTTTGACAAAGGAAACTAGGGAAGATTTCTGCGTTGGCATTGTCTAGCTTCCAACTATTCCTGAATAGTTATATCTTGTTCAATGGCTGCCCATGAACGTTCAAGTTTGACCCGGTTAGTAGCCATTTTAAGAATAGTGTCGAAAAGGTTTAAGGCAATGTGCATTTGGTTCGATATCCCAGGTTCGATATTAGGTTGTGTTGGTACAGGGACAGTCATGGAGGAACAATAAAAGTGAGAAAAATGTCAGAGAGAGATTAAGTGCTATCTCAATTTGGTTGTATAAAAGAGAATTTATGGTTTTAGGAATAAAATAGAGATGCAAATCAAAGGCTCTTTCCCATAACTGTATTATATTTAAATAAAAGGTATGAGGTGGGAGAAAAACATTTAGTTGTCTATAGTGTAAGGCTCCTATTAGGGGGAAGTCTCACGTATAAACAGAAGAGGAAAATTATAAGTAAATAACCGATGTAGCAGAGAATATGTGTAGAATTCTGAAAATGCAAACTGGTCTTACACCCGCTGATAGCTGGTACAGAGGAAAAACAACAAACAATTACAGAAAACCAAAATTCATTCTCTATAGTAGTGGTCGTACTAAATTATAATGAAGCACATCAATTAGGAATATGAAATGAAACGAAATAATAGATACAAGGAAACAAACTTGTAACACAGTCGTGACAGAATTGAGAATCTTCAGATTTGCTTGTATTAACTCTCAAATGTAAAAAACTCTATTACAAACGACACAAAAAGGTCCAACCTCATTTATTTATTTCTGTGACATATTTATACAATTTTACAAATAAGATAGAATCTCAAAAGTCACAAAATTTCGGTTATGACAAGGGGGAGAGAAATCTCTCCATTTCTTCTTCTCTATCTTCACTTGGTGCCGGACGTTTGTCCTCGCACGAGCTCTGTACAGGAAACACACCTTTCAACCAGTTGAGCTATTAGCCACGATGATTCTGCTTGACAGATGGCTTCGAAGAAGTAACATTCTCATGCTAACTACTGCATCCTGTCTTCCATCTATCCATCTATGATGTCGATGGTACATAATCGCACGTTGGGTTTAATCATGCACTTATCTACTTCGACTATGTCCACCATAGTCATCTGAGAGATATCAGCCAAATATCCTTCTTCCTTTTCCTTCAGATCATGCGAGATCTTTTCCACATTCATTTGTATCAACGTCTTGGCATTGCCTCCGCTATCAATACCTAGTAGATCACCGTCTATAGAATTAAAGGCCTCTTCTAAGGAATCATTTATCTTTTTGGCTTGCTGCTTGCCCTCGACGATGTTATGCTCCCATTCCTTTAACATGATGTTTCCTCTAGTTTTCTCTGAAAGGGTGAACCTGTGAGTACCTGCCAAAACCCAATTGTTTGTGGCTATTACAGCCTCCTGGAAAGCGACCCAAGATGCTCTAGCATCCCTTTCTCTGGAAAATAAGTTCTCAGAAACTTGATTGACCAGCAAACAGTTGTCTCAGATCACTTCTACCTTGGCAAGAAAATTTCGCTGTGCCACAGAGACTCTGCTCCGAATCTCGATCGCTTGGGATTTGAACATCCCAATGTCTATCATTCTCTTCTCAGCGATCTCCACCCTAGCCTGCAGCTGTTCGATCAAATCCGTCTGCTGGCTCGCTTGCATCCGACCATCTCATACCACTGGCTGTGCTTGCTTGAGCTTAGTTTTGAGCATCTCTATCTCATTATTATCGTCCAACCTGGCCTGCTCTATTCCTACGCTCGCCTGGTCTTTGGCAGTTTCTGTTGCTGTGGCCAATCTGGCTTCAAAGGTCCTAATGAGGTGATTCTTTCTTTTAAGTTGGTTTTTTAGGAGCCCGACTGAAAATTGATTCACCGACGCATATGCTCCTAGTGTCCCTGCTATCTCAGTGGTGAATTGATCATTTTTCTTGTCTTTTCCATCAAATATGACTTTATATTTCTTGGCAGTCGACTGTCCTTCTTGATAGAATTCCCTTTTCACTACTGCCTTTCTCTTTTTATTGAAGAAAAACTCATTCAGAGGGAGTTCTTATACTCTTATGGGCCACAATTCTTCATTGAATATCCATCCCGCATTGATATTTCCCTGCGTCGACTGCAAGGGGGTGACTGATGTGATGGGTTCCCCGATCTGCTTCGTAGATTTTACCATAGTAGCGACTGAACTCTGTTTCTTTAGTGGGCCAAGAGTCTTTATTTCTGCTTCTGGACTCTGCTTCTTCGGTGGGTTCAGAGTCTTTTTCTCCACTTCTAGACTCTTCATTTGTTCCCCCTCGTCCTGGTGTTTTTCTTGGTCAGAAGTCGCATCCTTAGAGCCTTCGACATCCTTCTGTTTTGTCTCTGAAGTACCTAGACCCTCACCTCGCAACACTGTAGGGAGGTAGCTACGTCGATGTTCCTAGAACTTCAGAACATCGACTCTTTCCTCAGGTGCCAAGGATTGTATCCTGGCTAGAATCTCCTCATAGGACCTTTCTCCTCGAAAAATGTCATTCGAGGGTGAATTTTCATGCTCAAATCTCTGGAGCCCGCAATTTGCCAAATGGTTGCTCACGACCCTCTGCGGATCGTGCTTCTTGTATTCGATGGAGACCAAATTTAGGTCTTCCAGGGTTGCGGCCTCAACTTTGGCATGCCCGAAATCTAATAAAGAATAATAATTCAAATGAACAGGAAACGAAGACCATACCTTCTTCGAGTACCCTTTAAGTTCTTTTCTTACACCGCCAATTACCGTTTGCCGGGCAACCTCGCGACAAGCCAGCTTGTCGGGAATGAACAATGGCAACACATGTGGGGGAACAGAAGCCCCAAAAACTCTAAGGTAAGAAAATTCAGCTTCTACATACCAGTCTGCGATGCTGCTCGGATTTTTTACTATGCTGTCCAAGATCCGGGGTGGCGGGTGACCAACAATGGCGACATGCAGGGGCACCATCACCCAGTTAAAAATTTCATACACAAATTTTTTTTCTTTGTTTTCCCATAATTTTGCATGATATACATGTATGGGTTCGTCTTCGACCGGAGTCCAACTCCAGCTCATCAATGGAAATGGTGTCATAGAACAAATTGCGTCCATAATGTATGTGTACATGAAGAATGACGACGCCTTCCCATTCTCCTTCTTCTCCCGATACTCTGTAACGCGATTGGTCAAGCTATCCGAAAGCATCTTTTCCCAGTTAAAGGAACAACCTTCGATGACCCAAAACATTAGAGGCACCCACGCAAGGAAAAAATGAGATGTGTCCTCTTTCCCATATAACCGACATGTCATCATTGCCACATATTTGTATTGCGGTTCTAATGAAGCGATTGAATAAATGTCGTGGGTATCAACTCTGAACTTCACGGTGTTTGAAACCCAATCCTTTATCAAAATGGACATGGTTTTATCATACTGTACACATTCCTTCTCCTTGAATTCTTCCAAGAACTCAGCGCCATATGTGTGGTCAGACATTGTGGGTAGCTTATACATGGTTTGCAGATGCTCCAGCCTGAAATTCCCGATGGTGACTCTCTTCTCATTCATGATAGTTCTGGTTGGTATGTCCACATGGTCCAATGCCCATTGGACCATATCATAATATGGAAGCAACCGTGGCCTGGCTGCTACTCTGTGCATTCCGGATTGGACAACTATTTTTTACTTGGTGGTTATATCATCTCTTTCATTATCGTCGGAGTCGTCAGAATAATCCACCAATTCTGCTTGCTGAATATCTGAAACATATGACCAATTTAGGACTGAGTTGATACTTCAGGGCGAAGTATCAGAGACATTGTCTGAGCCTTGTCTCAAAACCTCAACATTCACCTTTGCTGCTTTTCGTGGAGCCATGGCTGAAGCTTACGTTTTAGCTCTTCTGCGATAGAACTACGTATACATACAGAAGTTAGTTTACTCAGAGGTCGTGAGCTCTGTGTGCTATGAAAATGCATTTGTTATAATGAAATATAACTCTGATATATACTCAAAAAACTTGGTACCTTTCAGAACAAGTCTGTCAAATCACATTTGGAAATAAATTCTGCCATAAAAATCCAATCTTATACATCGATTTACCCTATTTCCTCATTAATGTCATAAATTTTGGCGGTTTTAAAATTTCAGTTGGCGCATGGAGGAAAAAGGCTTCCTCGTAAATCGTTCAGACATCAAAGCGCGGGATATTCATTGATTTAGCTTAATTAATCTGATTTTATTGCTGTTAAAATTGTTTCGGTATTCGTTATATCAGGGATTTTACTTCAACATTTTGATTCTCTAACATCCAAGACTGCGAAGATCAATTTTGGTTAATAAAAGGTAATCATGATTTGGGGCTTGATTAATTTTATAATTATTATATTCACCATATCGCGACTCGGAGCTTCGAAGATAAGTTTATGGGAGATTTACATGCCGAGCTGTGAATCCGCGAGATCGCGATAAAATGAATTAATTAAAGGGAAGATAATATTGGATTAAGTGATTAGTTAATCACGTTATAACTGCATCGTGATTTCACGATTCGGGGTTTAGATAGTGTAACTTTCGAAAAAAATAACGCCGAGTGGCGAAACGCCGAGTGGCGAAACGCCGAGAGATTTTTTTTACCACAGTTAGCTTTTGCCTTTATCCTTGACGTGAGTTACTCAAATAAGGACCTCATGTTCTCGGCTATTGGGGCTATGAAAATAATTTTTTGGGTTTGGCAAATGCCGAGGCGCGAAATCCCGACGACGTTTAACCATGAGTTGGGGAAAAATTTACCCTCGTTACTGTTTTGAGTGAAAAGTTAAAATGACTTCATTGTTTCGTGACTCGGGACGTGTGAACTGCATGAGTTATAGTATCCGATCTACAAGATCCTGAAGTAGAACGAAAGAGGAAACATTTTACGATAGGTAGGACTTGTTTCAAGAGTGGAATAATCATCACTGCTCGCGTGATCATGCTTCAGAGATCATCGACCTCTCAGAGGAAAAAATGAAAACTATTTTTAGATTTCAAGCATTAAGAATGGAACTTGTGAAGGGCTAGAAAAACAAGGGCGGCTCCAACATAGGCTCCAACTAGGGATCCCGCCTTTCTGTGAGGCAGGAAGAACAGTAGAACACGTGCCAATATTGGGTAAATGGAGTCAAAAGCTCAATGAAGCGAAAAGGTTCCCGAGAAGAGGGTATGAAGGGGGGAAAAAGACTTCATTCTTTACCTCGAAAAGATTTTACAAAATCAGATATTCTTTTTAAACATAGCTGTAGTCCCTTTCATAGTTTTCCCTTTCCCGCTACTAAATTCAGGTGTGTTTTAAGACAATCAAAACAGTCCTAGGAGACCCAACAGATCTTGTGGTTATCGACTTGCACTAAAAGAATAAGATTATATGTTTTTAATTGGGGAGTCCCGTTTAAATTTGGGATGTGGATCAGGTTTTAAAAAGCATTGGTTACCAGAGTAGAGTGATATTCATGTATAATAGCCTTACAGATATCTCAGACATTGCTTCACTGCCAGCGAGCCTATTCAGTACCCCGGTGAAGTTGTCTGCCCCCTTTTTACTGAATTTCCTTTCACCACTTTGGAATATATTTATGCATTTAAATGATGAGACGAGGGAAATCATTTCTGAATTTCCTTT
This sequence comes from Picea engelmannii, assembly GCA_009831015.1. NCBI lineage: Eukaryota > Viridiplantae > Streptophyta > Pinopsida > Pinales > Pinaceae > Picea > Picea engelmannii. The sequence goes on from ML804023.1 coordinate 484,294, forward strand.
CATCGTCTCTTGGACTAGGTGGTGGCAATGATTTCTGAATTTCCTTTCACCACCTGTCTTATAATTTACTTTTTAGAGTGCGAAGATGGGGGCAATCAGTGTGTATCATGGATGATATCTGTGTAATATTTTTCATTATAGGTCTGTCAACTTACTTTGATTACTCGGTACCAACCTTCTCTTGACCTTCACAACATATTCGTTCTTGGGGAGAAAAGGAAAATAAATTTTTAAGGGCATTCCATTTGAGCAAGCTTCAATCCTCTAATGCCGTTGAAAAACCTAGGAAAGTTAGGATCAGTCTAAACATTCCTTCCCTTAGCAGGGGATCGAGTAGATGTGAAGATCCGCTTTCTTTCCACAATCTATTTTGAAACTCACGAGGTTAAAACGAAAAAATTTTAACCCTTCGTATATGAAATGGAAAGATGGTGACTTTTTAAAAGTTAAACCCGAAGATAGAAAGGATGCCAGGTAGCGACTTACTGTCTGAAAACACAGAGGTCAAACAATTCAAGACTGACTCTTGTAGATATTTTCAAGGATAATTTACTTTGACTGACTTTTTTTAGATTGGGAGAATCGCTTAAATTGTCTTAAATTTTTCATGGATTATCAAACCAAGAAACAACTCTATTATATATCATTTCAGCCGGTATTGCATTTTGAATGGTGTTACCTTGGTTTTCTTTAACAGTCCTTTATAACATGTCTTTTGAGAGATCTCATCTTTACCTTTCCATTTTACTTTCTTTGAGCAATATGACATTACTTTGGGTATCACCTGTTTATGCCGATTTATTTCTGATGCCGACTTTCAGTTTACTCCTCCTTCTTGTTTCGTATGCAACTAGAATCTTGTAAAAGACAAATACAAATCTTACCCGAAATGTGTCGAAAGTTTATGAATGGAAAAACAAAAAATCAAAAAGCAATGTTTAAATGAAAATACATGTATGTACAAAATATATATAATAAAATTTATTTATTTATTTATATCCTTTTTTTTTTTGAATCTGGCGATTGTTACGTCATGTAATGCTTTAAATACCACCCATTGACAGGGGAGTTGAGGACTTCTCCATCTATATTTTCCAGCAGGAAAGAATTTTTTCCTTCCAGAGCCGAGAGCTTGAATGGTCCATACTAGAGGTGGTCAAATTTACTATGCTTCGCGGCTTCTTCCTTTCTGGCATCCCATCTTAGCACTAAATCGCATGGGAGGAATTCCCTGTCCTTTGCCTTTCGGTCGAACAGTGATTTCATATCATCTTGGTACTTCTTCTCTTTTCATCAACTTCGACTCTATGCTGTTGAACTTCAATCAACTGATTAATTCTCCTGGTTACATGATTGGGTTCTTCATTTTGATCCTGCCATAACTTCATCACTGGTAGCGCTAGGTTTATAGGTAGAACAACATCTGTCCCATAGACCATTTGAAACGGAGAAATGTCGATAGACCTTTTAGTGCTGATGCGGTTTGCCCATAATGCGTATTTTAAGTGCACATGCCAAGACCTTTTATTTTCATCCAATACTTTCTTGATTATATTTACCAGGCTCTTGTTAGATGACTCAGCCAATCCATTCCCCTGAGGGTAATATGCTATGGAATGGACAATAAAAATGTTATACTTTTGACAGAAGCTGAGCATAGCCATAGATTTAAAAGCCTGGGCATTGTCAGTAACTATCTTTTGGGGACAACCAAATCTTGACAAAATATTATCTTCCAAGAAATCGATTACCACCGAGTCTGTTGCCCTTTTGGTTGGAATGGCTTCCACCCACTTAGTAAAATAATCTGTAGCTGTTAATATCCACTTATGTTGAGCACTAGAATGGGGATTAATCTTGCCTATGAAGTCTAGACCCCATTGCTAAAATGGGGCTTCAACTTTTACTGGAACTAGAGGCAATGCCGAGAGCTTCTACTTACCTGCGAATAGTTGACAAGGGTTATAGGCACACACTTTGGCATTGACATTAGAAAAGAGTTTCGGCGAGTAGTACCCAGTCCTCAAGATCTTGTAAGCTGTAGCTCTCCATGCATGATGCCCCCCACAGACTCCCTCATGAAATTCGTCTATAACCCGCTGAGTTTCGGATTCGACTAAATAGGCTAATAGGAAACCGAGTGGATATTTCCAATATAGCTGACTTTTGGCGATACAATATTTAACTGCATGGAGTTTTAAAGTTATGGCTTTAGATGGTGATATTTCATTTGGGCATTTTAGGGTTAGTAGGTATGAAACTATGTCTCTGTACCAGCCTGATGATAAGAAATTTTCTTCGATCTGGGTTGGACTTGTTTCTTCATCCAACTCGTTTAGGTCTGTGTCTTCGTCGCCTTCCTGTAGGCAATTGATATCAAGGTCTCTGAAATTTGACTCAGCTAAGAGTTTGGCCAGGCCTTGCCCTTTTATCAATTTGGTCGATTTAACTTCCAGATCAAATTCTTGGATTTTAGCGAGCCATCGCCCTCTTTTTACGTCACTGTCTTGCTGTACCAATATATCTTTCATAGAAATGGTAGGCACGTATGCGATTATCTTTGAATGTAGCACGTAGGTTCTAAATGCCTTTAATGCTTTTACCATTACATAAGCCTGTTTTTCTATTATGACATACTTCAGTTCTGTGTCTCTAAGGCTCTTGCTAAAAAACACAATTGGTTGTTCGAATCCCTCTTCATTCTTCTGTAGGAGCACCACGATGATAGTATGTTCAGAGGCAAATGAGAAAATAAGAAAATATTTCAGATAATCTGGACTTGCTAACACAGGTGCCTCGCTTATGACTTTCTTAATATGCGTGAATGATTCTCTGGCCTCAGTTGTCCAATTTAATCCGCTATCCTTCTTCAACATTCCTATGATCAATTTGACAATCTCAGTGAAATTAGGGATAAACCTTTGTAAAATTTTTATTCTTCCTAAGAAAGATTGAATCTCTTTTACATTTCTGGGAATATTAATAGTATCTATTGCTTCAATCCTCTTAGGATCAGTCCTGATTCCATCCCTAGATACGATATGGCCCAAAAGATTACCTTCCCGCATAGCGAAATGTGATTTCTTTGGGTTCAAGGATAGACCAAACCTGCGACATTTTTCGAAGGTATGTTTGAGATGCATCAAGTGTTCTTCATCAGTTTTAGAGAAAACTGTCAAATCGTCGAGGTAAATGACTACGAACTTGTCCCTTTCTCCTACGAAAGTGATGTCCATAGCTCGCTGGAAAGTGGCCCCTACATTCATCAAACCAAAAGGAATTTTGTCATACATGAACATACCCCATGGTGTGGTGAAAGCAGTTTTTTCCCTGTCTTGTTCATTCATGGCGATTTGGTTATAACCAGAGAACCCATCTATCATAGACATTCGGTTTGCTCCAACAACTTTTTCTAACACATGATCCATTTTAGGAAACAGATAATTATCCTTGAGAGATGACTTATTTAATTTTCAGAAATCCACACACAATCTGATTTCCCCGCTCTTTTTCCTGACAGGGACCAGGTTTGCTACCCAGTCTGAGTATCTCAGAGGTACGATTATTTTCACGTCTAAAAGTTTCTTAACTTCTTTTTCAATCACAGGTAACAAAATGGGGTTAATATTTCTAAGCTTTTGCCTAAATGGTTTGACCCCAGGCTTCAAGGGTATCTTGTGATCAATTATGGAAGTGTCATACATTCTTAGCTCATCATAAGACCAGGTGAAAACATCTTTATACTGTCTGAGTAGGTCTTTGTACTTATCTTTTACTTCAGGAGGGAGGAACTTGGATATTTTTACCACCCTGGATTCTTTTTCAGTTCCTATATCACAGTCCTCCACTTCTTCTGGTTGGGGCTACAAAGTAGATTTCACAGGTACATCATTCTGATTAAAAAGTCTTTCTAAAGGAATCAAGCCTTTCAGAATCTAGTTTCTTTTAAGGACCAGCATACTATGATCCGCAATTTTTTCTTGGAAGGTTTCAGGATCTTCCCCCTCTTGCATGATCCACATTGGGTCGTTTTGATTTTCTTGGTCTGCATGAGTTTCAAATAATTCCCCCACTTCTGCAAGAAATTTCTTAATTTGTTCGTCATCCTCAAAGACCTGTCAGTGTCAGATATTGTCTGGTATAGAGGGTTTGTATCTGATCTCAATGTGATACTTCAACTTGAAATTTGTGGGAGGAGAGAAGGTTGAAACTGCCTTTGCCAATGCATCAGCATGTTAATTCTCTGCGCGAGGGATAAAATGGACATTCACAGATGAGAAAAAGTTTTCCATGAGATCCCAAGCACAATTTCTGTATGTTCTTAATCTAGGATGCTTAGCTAGGTACTTTCGGTTTATTTGTTTGACTATTAACTTTTCATCACCATATACTTCCAAGTTACTTATATTTAGCTTTTTGGAAGCCTCTAATCCTAAGATCAATGCTTCATATTTGCATACGTTGTTAGTGTAATCTATGTCCCACTATAGTCGATAGGAAAAAGGAACAATGAACTTACCTCCGGGAGCCACTAAAAGCACTCCTGCACCCGCCCCCTCAGAAGATGAAACACCGTCAAAATACATTTTCCAGACACCAGTGTTACACAAATCTTCTGTCATGTAATCTGATTCTTCTCGCTCTATATCTTTTTCTTTCGGACAACCGTCTAAACCATCATCAAAAGACAAGATACAATTTCCTAAATCTTGATCCGAGATGTAAATAGGGAAATTGTTTAGGTTTTGAGGGTCACTCACTATATATGCTAATCTCGTTTCTCTGTACAACCGAGTGAACTGACCACCGAACATAGGGATTGTGGCATATGTCATGTCCAACTGTAGAGAACCACCCAAATTGGCTCCCCATGACCTAGATAACAACAAGCCATACTTAGGGGGAATATTTGCGATAACCACATCCATTGGGATACTCTTAACTAGGACCTGCGCCAGGGTAACTACCAGATCTTTAATCATCCCCATACACTTAACCCTTATTGAGTTAAAAGAGTACATATCTCCATAAGGTCTGGTGATCTGGAGACCCAAATTTTCCATAATAATCTTGGGCATAACGTTATGGGAGGCTCCAGAGTCTAACATACAATTGTGTAGAAATTGATCATACACATTCAGAGTGATATAAAAGGGAGCTATGGTGTATTTGGCCCCTTCAAAATGGGGACCAAAGGTGATGTTAGGTTTATCATCTTACAGGTTTAAAACATCAGACTGGCTTTCTATCTCAGAGACGCCCATCGCTTTGGTAATTTGCTTCTGATAAACGAGGTTTTTTGCTAATTCTACCAAAGGGATTGGTATCTTAATTTTATTTATCTCATATTCAAAACTAAAAGTTCCACTCACCTTGTCTGTTTCTTTGGTTGAGACTTCTGAATCCTTCCTTTATGACTTATTTGTTTGGACCGCTTTATCACTCATGGTCCTGGTTGAAGACGTAACTTTATTTACTAGTTCGGTTCCTTGTGCTTGAGTTTCAACTTTTTCCACTTTGGACTCTTGTGCGCTTACCGTTTTCATTTTGTTGTTGGGTAATAAGGTCTCTTCCGAAGGAGGCTCATAAGATTGACCTCTTTGAAGGATTTTCTTGGGTTGAGCAGTTGAGGTGGGCTTACTCTTAGATCTTAAGTTGTACTTTGGTTGAAACTCAACCATTATCATCTCAGTTTCTGGTTGAGATTCACAGAGATCAGTGTGATCACCTTCTTCACCCTTATTCGCTGGTTGTTGCATGTTTAGGAATTTTTCATAGTCTTCATGAGTCAGATATGGTTGAGTGCAGTCATCACCAAAATTCGTGACATCATTATCCGAATCTCCGAAGTCTTGAAAATCGTTCGCTCCTATGAAAGTTTCGTTCTTTAAGGGAGCTTGTATTTTTTGATCCTCATTTTTTATTTGTCTTTGTTGGTTCAGGGGGTTGGGGTTCCTATTGAAATCCATTTTTGAGAAAGAGTCAACTTTAGCCTGTTCGAGTTCCATTATGGATATTTTATTTTCCAGTTCTTTAATCACTCTGGCCATATCGTCCACCCTATCATCTGCGGATCTATTTGACCCTAAAGGGCCTGCTTGTTCTCTAAATCATTTGGTCTCTCAGTTTCCATTCTCTAATTTAGCTTTAAGCTTACCCGAAGCCATCATATTAGAATCTATTTCTACCGCATCGTCCTACATTCGGTTTAAGGTGGCTCCCCTTCTCTCTCGCAAAAGGAGTGCAAAATCCGGTTCGAAATCTCCAGCCAAAGTCACTTTGGCCGTGGGTTGGAACGGTTTAACCTCAGCTGGGATATTATTATACAGTTTGTTGAATCTCTGAATAAATTCCATGACTATTTCTGAGTTCTTTTTCCTTAAAGATCCAGATTCGCTTAAATAATATAAATGGTCTTTTCTCTCACCCCATTGTCTGAGGAAAGCATCTTCCAAAGTGTCATAAGACAAGATAGAAGCTGTAGGTAGGCTCTGAAACCAAGTTTGGACCTAACCTTCGAAGGTTTGGACAAGGAGTCTCGAATATACGTCATCATGCTCGATACCTAGAATGTCAGTGAATTGATCAAAGAAATTAATATGTTCTGCCGCAGTTAGATCCCCTTCCCCGGTGAATTTTGGTAGATTTTTATTTAATTTTTGGGAAGGTCATATAGAGGGATAGGTAATACTAAGGGAGCATATCTGGCTGCAACTTTCGCAAAAACTCTGGGAGGGGGGGCAGGCCCTTGGCCTCCAGCTCCTCCTAGAGGGGCTCCTCCTCCACCTCCTCTTACAAACCCTCCACCTCCTCCTCCGGTAGCTGCCATGGTTATTTGTGGAAAGTTATAAAGGGGGTTATGGAAAATTAAAAGTGACTCTTTGTTTTCTTTGCGAAGAGGGAAATCCGACGAGGAAAGATAAGGGACGCGAGGACTCGATTCCTCGGATTTGCAAGAGATGAAATTAGGAGAACCTACAGGTGTGGAAACCGAGTGTGTAACACACTCTTAGAAATTTGGCGAAGTTGGGAAATTCAATTGAAGAAAAGATGGTATGTAAAAATTCGACGAACTTTCAATAGGGCCCTTTCCTTTGTGTACTAATGGGACTGTCAGATGAATATCACTCCTAATTTCGGAGCAATTTGGCATTGAAAATTTAGTATCAAAGAGAGGACTGAGTGAATTTGAGGGTTTGGAAGAACTTTTAGTCTTCAACGGTGAGGTTTTAAGTTTGTAAACTGCAGCGGTTGACTTGAGAGAGCCTCTTGCTTTTAGAATCTTTTCGGGATCGGTAATGGGCGTAATCTTCTTACCATCTGGGTTTTGTCTGGTATTCCTTCGACTGGATGCCAGTTTATTATTTGTGGAGTCGCCAAGTGAAATATTAAGAAGCCTTAAAAGGTGTGTACTCTTTGTTCACTATCAAAGGGTAACACTTTCAACAAAAAAAAAATGTCGTTTTCCCAGGGAAAAATATTTCGTAACTTCGGTCCCCGACAATGGCGCCAGGAAGATGTTGTTCCTGAGTTTGTACTTAAGGCTTAGAAGTATAGTGTCAAGGCATCCAAAAGTGGGTAAAATATGGAGAAGAGAGAAACATCAACCTTCGGCAAAGGAAACTAGGGAAGATTTCTGCATTGGCATTGTCTAGCTTCCAACTGTTCCTGAATAGTTATATCTTGTTCAATGGTTGCCCATGAACATTCAAGTTCGACCCGGTTAGTAGTCGTTTTAAGAATAGTGTCGAAAAGGTTTAAGGCAATGTGCGTTTGGTTCGATAGCCCAGGTTCAATATTAGGTTGTGTTGGTACAGGGATAGTCATGGAGGAACAGTAAAAGTGAGAAAAACTTCAGAGAGAGATTAAGTGATGTCTCAATTTAGTCGTATAAAAGAGAATTTATGCTTTTATGAATAAAATAGAGATGGAAATCAAAGGCTCTTTCCCGTAACTGTATTATATTTAAATAAAAGGTATGAGGTGGGAGAAAAACATTTAGTTGTCTATAGTGTAAGGATCCTATTAGGGGGAAGTCTCACGTATAAACAGAAGAGGAAAATTATAAGGAAATAACCGATGTAGCGGAGAATATGTGTAGAATTCTAAAAATGCAGACTAGTCTTACACCCATTGATAGCTGGTACAGAGGAAAAATAGTAAACAATTACAGAAAACCAAAATTCATTCGCTATAGTAGTGGTCGTACTAAATTATAACGAAGCACATCAATTAGGAATATGAAATGAAACAAAATATGAGATACAA
>ML804024.1:0-26799 GCA_009831015.1 Picea engelmannii
AAAGGGATTATATTTTGTAATAATGGAAAATAGGTTGAGAGAATAGTGGATCTGTAATAATGAGATGGTTATCTTATCTTCAAGGCTCTCATGTATAAAAGAGAGTTCTCTCTCTTCATGAGAATTGAATTAGGATGTAATTAGAATTAGAGTAGTCATTAGGATTCAAAAGAGAAAGGGATTATTAGCTTTGATTCATGGTTTTGGTTTTCATGCTTTCATTATTATGTTATGAAGATTGATTTGGTTATTTTAATACAAGATTGCTTCATTAGAGTGAGCTCACATATGTTGTTGTGTTATTTAACTCTTCACATGTTGTACTTTCTTTTCCTTCATGTAGTTCTCCATTTCTAGATTAATTCCTTTACGCAATTTCCCATTCTTAGAGTAATTTCATTTACGCAACTAGATTAATGATTCAATTTCAGTCGTGTGTTAGATTAATGATTCTACTTCAGCCATGTGTTAGATTAATGATTAAATTTTAGTCATAGCTTAAACACTAGATTAGATTAGTATTGCTTCAATCTTGCATATACTTTGTGTGTGCTTCGTCAGTTTACGACCCCTGGGTTGACAAATTAGATAAGTTGGGAAAATACTACAACGCAATTAATACAACATTAGTTCAGCCCAATGTAATGATTGTTGTTCCTTTTGCAAGTCATGTTGTTCCTTTGAATAGAACAATTGTTTTTCCCTTTGCGATTTTTGTTCCTTTACAAGTGTTGCATCTCTGGAGGTTGGGTATTGAAAACGGAAGGTAAGAACCTACGTAGGTGACAAGTAAAATGTTGGTGCCAGCGCCTACCTTTGGTTGATGTATAGAGGTTGTTTTTAGGACATATTTAGAGCCCAATAGCAGGGAGGACTCTATCCCCCATGGAGCCCATGTTAGCACAAGATTGGTTAAGGTGTCAAGTGTCAAGAGACACCAGTAGTCAAGAAGAGCATAACCCCTAAGAAGAAGCCTGCCATTTCTGAGAAGGAAAAGTATGTTGTGCCAAAGGAATATCCTCTTTCTAAAAGAAAGAGTGTCAGGTTGAATTTCAGGGTAACTAAATAGTTGATGAAAGGTGAGCCCCATTTTTGATAATTGTTCCTTTTTGGGAGGGTTAACTGATATGCACATACTATTTCTGCCATCATACAGGCTGCTAAGCGTTTAACTAGCTAGGTTTTGAGTTTTTTCTAAGTGCTAGTTTTCCTTGTGGCAAAAGGCACTACCCATTGTACATTCAAGGCACTTAATTGAAATGGTTTTGTCATCATGAAAGAATACAAATTTCTCTTCACACATTCAAGATTGAAGGCACTGTGTTTTTGGTTATGCTACCCACACTTGCACACAGACATAATGCAAGTGGTGCTACCTAATGGTGCTTCATAATATTTAATAGAGGACAGAAGTTGCATACAGGTGCAACATAGTCGGGCGCTACCTATAGGTCCTGCGTAATATTCTGGCAGAAAACGAATTGTGCAGGGTTATTTTACCAGTTTTTAGTCATTAACTTAAAACTTTGATTGTGAGCAATTGAGAAGGCATTTTTGAAAAATGGAGGAGGATTTTGTTCAAAAAATGCCAAATAACAAAAACCCCTCTCAGTTTTTCAAAATGTATTATGTTTGGAGAGATATTGGATATATAATTTGCGCTACCCACTCTGCACAACGATGCTACCTAATTTTTTGTAGTGGTCACGGATTTTGATATTTTCCTTGTTGGGAGGTTGCCACCTGTCAAGAAGGATTCGAATGGATTCTCAAGGATCATTTAGATGTAAAGGGACACCTTCACCTAATATTTAGCTCTAGCAAAGGCCTCATGCAATGAGGTGGAGACATTTTATTAATGACTTCCAACAAATTCCTGAAAATTAGCAGTTTGTTGGATTTTTGTCTCTTTGATTGTTGCCACCTATCTCCAAGGCTTAGAATCCAATGAATGAGATGGGATTCGACCTCCTAAGATTATTTGGATGCTATTTTCTATTTAAGGGAGGAAATCTCTTGAGGAAAGCATTGGATTCATGATCCAAGAGGGGAGAGAGCTAGAGGAGCAGTTTATTTGCTCAATTGTAAGCCTGAGGGCCTATTTTAATTAGCATTTCTGCCATTAGAGATTCATGAGATTTTCTTATCAGAATTTGTGTTCTTTGTTATCATTCTATATTGCCATGTTTCTTGAATAATATTTACATATTTTAAAGATCAAAATATTCCTTTGGTTAAAGAATTCATGAGCTACAAAGGATTTGTGGTAATTGCTTGTTAATCACAATTTATTGTTTAATCACTCTTTAATCTATATTATAGAAAGGATATTTGTTATGTGGTTATTCTTCTCTTTGTTTACCTTCTATTATTATATCCATATTTCATAATCCTTTTGTTTGGTAGGGATCTTGATTTCCTTTGATCCGTAGGATGTTATGACATCATGCCCAATGGAATGTATTTGCAGTAGTCTGATGCATTCCTTTTTACTCTCCTCTTGTTGATTCACCTATTCAAACTATTTTAGTCCATTTACATTTCTATGTTACCAAGCTTACTCTCATTTGCAGTCTGGGAGTGACTCTTGGATTGATAACAGAGGTGACACAGTGACTCTAGCCGATGCAGGATGAAGCTTGCACACTTTTTTAAGAGCTTGAGAGATAAGGATCACATTTGGAACAGGTGGTTGCAATAGTAGAATAGTGCTTGGAAGGGCCTGTCACTGAGAAAGTACTTCAGGATTTCGCTGAGCAGGAGGCTCTCGTGAAGCAACAAGTCAAGGAAGATCGAGCTAAGCTCAAGGCCTTCAAAGCACTGTTGCCTAGATCAGAGTGACTCGGGATGAGTCACAGGTGAGTGTTGGGGGCTTGTTGGCCCTTGACCTAGTTTTGAGGAAACACTGGTCATGTTTGACCATTTTTGGGACTTTGACAGGATAGTTGAAGACAAGTGAAGCGTATATCTTGGGATCTCTCCATGTTTGTGAGATTTTTGGGATTTTAGGGTTTATGTAACGGGTATGGGATGTTGGCCCATGGGTATACCCATGTTTAGGCCTCTTTTGTAATGTATAAATAAGTAGTCGAGCGATGTAAGAACTACTAGAATCATCTTAGTGCTTGTCTAGTTGGCTTTATGCACGAATGAATTAAGACTTGCAGAGCTAAGTGCAAGTGTTTTGTAAGTTCTTTGTGTGCAGACAGTGTAAGGCTTGGTGCCTTGATCTAATTCGAGGAAGGAGGATATCGCGAGGTGCACAGATCTCTTGTCTTTTGCAGAGTTGGATCTATGTCTTTGTGCATAGGAGCAGAGGAATGTAAGAATCTTACAAAATAATACAGAAGAAGAGAAGAATATTGGTGGACATAGCCCCACACTGGGGTGAACCACGTATATCATGTGTTGATGTGCTTTGTGCAATGTTTTTCATAGTGTTTATGTATTTATTTTCTTATTCTTTATGCATGATAGGTAGATCAGTTGATGCGTAGTGATTTATATGTGAATGAATGTTAGATCTTCTTTGATGCTATGTGCTTAATTGTGATTACTATTGTGTTGATCTGTAACAAGGGTTAATCTGTGATGTGAATGAGAATCATAGCTTAATGCATACTATTGGCTAAGTTCTCTGTTGAAGTGTGTAATCATAGATCTATGTCCCATCTAGGTTGTAGACACTTGAGTCCTGCAACCCCCCCTACCTCTACCTTGGGTGAGACTTCATCTACTTCGCAGGTGTTGCCGAAAGGGTTGGTAGTTAGGGTTTTGTTGGTGCATTGTTGAAGAGTTGAACCCTGGGTCTTCCCCTATGCCAACACTTTCTAGTATATATCATTGTCATATTTGGTATCAATGTCATCAATACATCATCCTTGGTGATACCCTTTACCGTCATGGTATTGATTCCATATTTCAATGATGTCTCACCTATGATGAAGCTAAGAAATCTTTGAATGAATTTCACTCTAGAACATGTGGCGGTCATATGTCTGGGTATGCCACTGCCCAAAATATCTTACGAGCTAGTTATTTTTGGCCTTCATTGTTTAAGGATTGCATTATTGTCATCCAGAAAATCCATGCTTTTCAAACCTACAAAAATAAGATTCGATCTCACCATGCTCCTCTTCACCCTGTAGCTTTTGTCAGTCCCTTCGCTAAATGGAGTATTGGCTTCATGACATGTAACCCTCACTTAGTCGGGGGGAATGGATACATTATTGTAGATGTGGATTATTTCACTAAGTGGGCTAAGGCGATGCCTACATTTGATAATACTAGGAAAATTGCATCTTTTTTCATATTCAATCATATCATTACTAGATTTGGTGTCCCTCAAGCCATTATTACTGATCACGATAGTGATTTTCGCAATTTTATGATGTCTGGACTTACTAAAAAGTTGGGTCTTCGGCTTGAAAACTCAACCCCCTATTATCCATAGGCCAATGGCCTGGTTGAAGAAATTAACAAAGTTCTCACTACTATGATTTGATGGATGGTAGGAATCCACAAGTCAAATTGGCACTCGATGTTGTTCTCGTCATTATGGGCCTATCAGACATCCATTAAGTCTACCATAGGATTTAAACCTTTCCAATTAGTATATGGTATCGAAGAAATTTTTGCGATTGAATGTGAAATCCCATATTTGAAGCTAGTTGTCGAACTTCTCCCTAACACCTCAACTGAGGAAGAACATCTTTTTTATTTGATGCAACTAGATGAAACCCACCATGATGTTGCCTTAGTTATTCAAACTCAAAAAAAGAGTGTCAAAGCTCAATATGACAAGCATGTCAAACCATGTGTTTTTTCTGAAGGTGATCTTGTTCTTCTTTACGAGAAAGATCGTGATTTGTTAGGGGCCAATAAATTCAAGCCCATGTGGTGAGGTCCTTATATTTTGAAACGAGTGTTGGAGAAAGGAGCTTATGAGTTGGTATATTATGATGGAATCCCTTTGAGTGAGACCAGAAATGGGATTTACTTGAATAAGTACTATGATTAAATCATCTTTGCATGAGTGTTGTGTATTTTTATGTATCATACTCTTGTGTGATTTTTTGACTTTTGGTTTCACCCTTCAACTACTTACCTTGCATTGTGCTTGGTTTCCAGATGTCGGTGTCTTCGCTACCCTAAATTGGCTTTGTTGATGGTGTTAGTCATAGTACTCAAAAATTAGCGTCTACTTCTTAGGAAATATACACACCTATAGATGAATTGATCACTCTACATGGTGTTTTCCTTGGTCGTGCTACTAACAATATCACGGAATATAGTGCAGTTATTGAATTATTAACTGGCGTTGTTTCACTTGGAATATTCCATCTTATTGTACGACTTGATTCACAGTTAGTAGTCCTACAATTGAGTAATGTTTATTCCATCCGGAGTCCTACTTTGCTAAGGGTGTATTTACAAATTTGCCTCTTGGAACGTCATTTTAATTACATTAAATATCAACACATTCCTAGATGTCTAAATACATTAACAGATGCATTGGATAATTATGTGTTAGAAATACATTTGAGACATTTATAAAATCCAATAACACTTTGTACATACAACACGTAAGTCGGTAGAATCCTTATATTTATATAACAATAAAAGTTTAAAAAAAGTGTTTTTGTCTGAAGACAAAAATATCAAAAATGTGAATCCCATAGCTTCATGTACAAAATCATCAAGGATGTTTCTCTCTATAACAATAAATTTCCCATTTTACTCTATGGAGCACTCGACCGATGGATGAGGATAAGCCCACTGTGTGGTGTTGATAATGCCTAGGGAGCTCATCCACTGTGGCATCAGGGACATGCATGGTCAACCCCTCTAGGTTTTGTTCTATGACCTCTAGATATGCGGCATCTACTCTTGCTACAATGCCTCTTTCTCCCCACCTCTGGATTGGGAATGAACCTGGAGGACGATAAGGTCCCACATGTGCATTATCAAAGTGCACTCTATTAGTACTCGGATAAATAACACCAAAATTTTTTATATCATTAAAAATAACAAAAATATTATATAAACAAAAATTCCTTCTTACGTATGTCCCCCCACTGGGAACCTTCAGGAAGAGATAAATCTGGATCTCCATGGAAATCCACCCCAGCATACGCATAATATTCTACCATGAGCGACTGAATCCTTAGACATTGGAAGAAGACATCATCATACCTGATGATGGTACCACCTCCATGACGGGCCATGAGATCTACCCACCTCTTCATCCTTAGATCCTGTGGAGTGGGTATACCCCAATCCACCTGTAAGCATAGGATAGGGACCCTTTTTAGGAAGAAGGATACCAAAATAGACCCATATCCAAATTGTTTTAACCCACCAATTATGCACTTGGTAAGTTGTTTCTTCATGATTTTTAGGACCTCTTCGCACCAGTTGAAGACCCTGGGCTCCATACATTCCAATGCATACTAAAAATGGATCTACAGATCCATGTGGGGAGTTTCACTCCCTGCCATGTGAGTAATAGTATAGAGGATAGTCCGCAAAGGAAAATCCCTTACATCCCTGATAGATACCTTACCGCTATGTTTCTCAGTACCTATCACACAATGATGGCAGACATAGTAGTTCATAAGCTCACTGCCACCCCTGCTACCTATAAGTGACACCTACAAACCACAGCGAGATAGTCCTGTCAGGAAATAGATATCCTCGATATATATGGTGAGTGTGTGGGAACCCACATGAAATTCCTACTCATTCACATCCCACATGTGAACCAAGTACTCCAGTAGTCTCAACTGGGCTCTCATGCCCTGAATCTTGAAGAATTTTAGTAACCCACACTGTTGAAGGGCCATAATTGTTCCTGGTTCATTCCCAACGAAGTAATATCCTTCTTCATGCTCTCATTCACACCACTCCAACATCTTAACTGAGGAAACCTTTCCAAGGAAACATAAGATGAGATTAGAAACATAAATATATTTCCTGGGGGTTTTCCCTTGTTGGGTTCATCTTATTAAATTTTGGGATGCAATCATCGTGGGCCTGTGTATTCTCACAGTGCCACATCGTCGCACCCTACCTTTAGGGTCACCTATGATGATCATAGATCATCATGATTCCTGATATAGGGCACTTGGGACGACCTCAACGCATGAGTAAGCCCTAAAAAAAAAAACCAAAACATAAATTTAACCAATGAAAATAAATTTTGAAACCATGCAAAGATGAAGGAGAAGGAGATTACCTCTTTGGCAGAGACGATTCGTGAAATTATCCATCATGCACTCCACAATCAATAGTTGAAAATCGAGGTGAAAAAGGGCTTTGGAGCAATATTTGGGTAAAGTTACAAATGAAATAGTAAAATGTGGTTTTTTACCTATTTTATTGACTTTTATCACTTTTCATTTGTATATTAAATTATTTGTATGATTTATCCAAACCCTAAAGTCTTAACAACTTCACAAGTGATTGATTTTTGAAGATTGAAAAGTCTAGAGGTGAGACGTTGGAACAAGGGTCCTATTTTTGGTTTATTTTTATATTTGTCGCATGTATAGATCCTTTTAGGGTTTTTTCAGAAAAAACTCTGAGCAGAGTCTTAATTCTTTCTTGCGCTCATAAAACATGAGAACGTAATCAAGTAGTCTTTTGTCTTTTTTTCGAACTCATAATGGTGACATGAAAAACAAAATCTATGGATTATCCTTTAATCTCTTTTTACACTCCTTAAAAATGAAAATATTGTTGAGCGACCTTGCTCTTTTCACGCTCGTAAAATTATTTGAAGAAAACATATGATGAGCGGTAGGTTATCACTTTTTCGGTCTTGTCGGATTAATTGATGAAAAAGGAAATTATGGAGTTCTCTTTAATTGTTTTTCAGACTCTCTAAAAATGCAAAACCCCTTAGTTTTCTCTCTTTGGAATCGTTAAACAAACATCGAAAGACCCATATGGGATCGAACCACTCCTTCTTAGGTTTCGTTAAACATACTCTGAGGGACACATCCGAAGGATGAGATTACATCAACAAGCATATGTTATCCTCCTCAATCTTGCGTAAAAATAAAGAGGTACTCTCCAAAAATGGTGGGGGGAAATTGGGAAATAAATTTGTCTCTGTATTTGTGTTAGTGGCAGTACTAGTCACTCTTGAACATGACATCCCCTATTCATCATTGTATCCAGTTTGGGAAATCCATTTGTCTCTCGTTTGACCATCCACAATTTCATATGTTGGGTCCTCCTTGAGTCAATGTTTCCACGACAACTATCATTTCATTCATATGTTCAAGAGAATTCCAACCCAAACAAGCCTTCTATTGAGTCAGCCATATGAAGTTGTAAATTTTCTACCATGCCAACCATCCCTGTGTCAGTTTCGAATCACTTTATGATTTGATATACCTCAAATATGTTACATATTTTGTGTCATTGATGGGGGATACATCAAGGCCCTCCTGCAAGGAGTCTTTTCCTTTCTACTTCAACTCATTATCTGGGAACAAGACTTAGAAATCATTTAGTACCTTAGAGCATGCATGCCTCAATGGCAGGTTTCTTCGCTTTCAACAATAGGTTCACATCATTGACCCTTGATTGGAAGATTCCATTGAGTGTTCAACTTCAACTCATTTATTCACATTCATTGGATTATACTAAGGTACCTTGTGTAACACCCTGTTTCCCCCAGTTTGTAAAAAAAATAACTGGACTGGCCAAGAACTATGGAGAACTCATAAATGTGAATATGTGATGTAAATGGACCTTAAGTAAATGGTCAATAAATGTGAATAACATTATGAATTTTATTGCGGGACTGCTGAGAGGGGATGTGCAGAAAAGAGACCACAATGGCGATGGAACGCACCTATAAATGTGGCGTTAACTTCCACCAAGAATTAATACCGTATTTGGACTCCACTGGCCCAGAGAACCAAAAGAGGCTCACTGGCCCCGAATTAAATTCCTCGCAGACTGGTAGGTTGATGGCTCCTCAGGAATTAATGAGGGATGGGGAGGTGAACCACCCATCTGTAGAGCCATCATGACTGGCCAGTGAGAGGGTAATCATGCCACATGCAACCTCGCAAGAGGATAAGGCATGGGGTAGAAGTGATTGGAGGGTAGACGCGAGGGGAGAACTCTGGCAATATGCAGAGTGGGTGATAGCATAGAGGAAGGATTGCAACCTTCACTCCTAGTCACTGGAAAATAGAGACGGAGTCTCACAGCATCGTGGTCTCAGCTCGGGGGTGTCTAGTGGTAAATTCGCTGGGAGTCGCTAAGCCTACGGTTGGGTGTAAACGAGCACCCCTCTCAGCAGTTGCTTGACCCCTGGTGTTATCTCTGATAAGTGTTTTTCCTCTGGCATCTTGATATATATATATGTGCTTATTCTAATAATTGTGCTCATAAGTTGTGAAACTGTGAATGATTTCATTATAAGAATGTTTGTACGGTGTTTTGATCAGAACTAGTAGTTGTATATCTATATGGAAATATTTTGTATGGTTTATGTCCTCATGAATTCATTATTTGTGTGCATCCTGATCTAATTCAAACTTCACGTCTAGTTCTCAAGGGGGGCGACCTCCTTATATACCTCAGGTAGTAACCTGAGTAAATCCCCCCATAGAAATACCTTCCTTGAAAAGCCCATCAAGAACCGGGAAGGCGGTTGTGAAGGTGTAAGGCCTTAGTAACCCTGCATAAGGAGGGACGATTCTCTTGAAAACCAAGAATACAGTGTAAGGATGAAGTAACGAATCGACGGATGAGATTCCCTCAAGAGATATGTGGTCACTCACGACCGTCAGATCGGAGGAAGAATATGGAAAGTTAAGTACCTTAACCCTGATAGGTATTAATCAACGGACGAGATTTCGTCAGGGAATCTACGGTCACCCATGACCATTAGATTAGTAGGAGAAAGTAGGGCGTTAAATGCCTTACCACTTTGTTTTCCTGTGTCTTCATGGGTAGCGAAGAGTTTAGGACCATAGATCCCCCATGGTTCATGAGAGTATCTGGACCGTGGATCTTTTCCACACCTAGGGAGTCATGGAAGAATGCACGGGTAGGAACCAATATGAGCTCTTAGATATCGGCTAAAAAAAACCCGATAGCCATTGGATATGTTAAGACTCCAGTGTATAGGGGCGAAAAATCCTAGGATATATCTAAGTCATCTGATTAATGGAGGCCACGTATCATAAGATCTCCCATTTCGGAAAATCGAGAATCGTGGAATTGGGATTCCTGTTGACAAGAGGTCGGGATTTTCCATGGTGAAAACCCCGGAATAGATCTGAGTCATCCGATTAATGGAGGCCACGTGTCATAAGATCTCCCATTTTGGGAAATTGGGAATCACGGAATTGATATTCCTGTTGACAAGAAGTCGGGATTTTCCATGGTGAAAATCCTAGGATAGATCTGAGTCATCTGATTAATGGAGGCCACGTGTCGTAAGATCTCCCATTTTGGGAAATCGAGAATTGCAGAATCAGGATTCTTGTTGACAAGAGATCAGGATTTTCCATGGTGAAAACCCCGGGATAGATTTGAGTCATCCAATTAACGGAGGCCACGAGTCATAAGATCTCCCATTTCAGGAAACCAAGAATCGCGAGATCAGGAGTCCTGGCGACAAGGGGTCGAGACTTTCCTGGGTGGAAACCTCGGAGCATTTGTGGACTGTCCGATTCAAGGAGGTGACGTGTCGATAGATTACCCATTTTAGGAAATCGGGGATCATGGATTCGGGAGTTCCACTGACAAAAACTTGGGCTCTTTCCTTAACAAATCCCCATCCATAATGACGACACGATAGCATGTGGCTAAGTCTCGATGAATGGATACGATTCCATCGGGAAATATCAGGGTCCGTAACGACCATCTGATGTGAGGAAGAGATGTCAGTTTTACACTGGGGCATGAACATGCATTAGGGTAAGTAGAGAGCAGATATGGATGGCCAGCATCCACCCGCCCAGATCTACAACTGAGGATGCATTCTGGAGCCCACTTGCCATTCTGCCTTTAATGGGGGGGGGTCCGGAATTGGACACGCAACTCTCGAACGGTCAAGATTAATCCATCATGATCAATGGTGCTCAGGTGGATTCCGAACCCCCCTTTCCATTCTTCCTTTAATGGGGGTGGGGAGGGGGGGTCTGGAATAGTGTGGCATGTGAAGTGTGGCCCCTCCTGTCATGTCGACTACCATGTCGTGTTTCCCTCTTTACCACCTGTATTTCACTTAACCGCGCAACGGGGCCATTTCTCATTGGTTGTTCACTATCCCTATTGGGATTTGTCCCTATTAGCCATTTGCTAATCCTGTAGGTATTCGTCCCCATTGGCCAATCGCTAGCCCTGTCGGGATTCAGCGGTTTCCAAGTCAAACGACTCAACATCATTGTAGCGTCGAGGCACAAAATAGGAAAGAGGTACTGCATTTATTTGGACTGTGATCAAGACCCGTGACCACATGGGAGCAGGGAGAGAGAAAGAGCCAGCTTACGCTGGTCCTCCATGGATGTTTTTAGGGCTTTTGATTTGGCAGAAGACCAGAAAAATCCGATTATGGTAGTGGGTATGTGACAAAGCGGTATCAGAGCATGGTTACAACACTCGGCCTGATTAGGCTCATGAAAGAGTTGCGCATAAGCTCCGTTCGAAGTACTCCTATGAAGAGAAACCCCCTAACGTAACTCTCTTGTCCAGGATTGAAAAATTGGAAACAAGAACCCGACTGTGTATGCATGTGAAAGAACTATAAATTATGCGCAGATTATAAAAAATATATCTAACTCTTGACTAACAATCAATGTTTGTTCTTTCACCTAAGCGGATGATCAACCATGGGAATTTATAGATGCAGAGAATGGTGACTCACCAAGATATGGGAGAAGGCTCCCATAATAGAGATGAAGAGTCTGAACAAAGAAGAGTGATAGGAACCCCTCCAGACCTAGCCGAGACTATGAGGAATCTCATGGTTGAGTTGCAAAGCTACAAGGCCGATAATGAAAGGATGATAAAAGAACAAGAAAAGCAAACTAAAATTAATGTAGTGTTACTGCAGAGCTTATCCAACCTACAGCGACAAATGCAGCATGAACCCAAAGTGCAGAAACATGGTCATATCAGTGGCCATACTGAGAGGAGAACCTCAAGAAAGGTCCACCCCAGAGGTAAAGGACCCGTGTCGGACGATTCCACTGAGAAGGAAGCTAGCGATTCAAAAGACTCTTCCAGTAGCAGGACCAGTTCCTATTCTTGAAGAAAATAGAAGAAGCAAAAGACTTCCAAGAGTCATAAATTTGAGGAATTCAGAAAGGCCAAACCTCCCTCCTTCGACAGTGAGATAAAGAAGGGAGAGGAAGCCGAGGCTTGGCTACTTGGACTGAAGAAATATTTCAGAGTCCATGATTTTTTAGAGAATTTGAAGGCCTGAGTGGCCACTTTCAATCTGAATAGAAAGGCTTCCATCTGGTGGGAAGACCTTAAGAATATGAAAGGGGTCCACGATGAGGACCTGTCTTGGAAACAATTTGAAAAGTACTTCCGGAAGAAGTATTTGTCGGAAAGATATTTTGACGAGAAGGCTAAAGGGTTTTATGAACTCAAACTGGGGCAACTCACTATAGAGGAATATTTCAACAAATTCCTCGACTTATTGAGATATGTACCCTACATCAAAGTAGAGAAGGCGAAGGAGAAATGCTTCATCAGTGGGCTACCCAAGGAATATCGGAACCAAATCGAATTCGACGAGCCAAAGACCTTAGAAGACACTATTCGAAAGGCAACATATTGTCATGAACAATATGGACATCGGGCAGAGTCTCATGGAGACTGGAAACAGAAGAGTGGTTCACGATTTCAGAAAAGGGGGATCAAATCCTTAGGATTTAAGAACTACAAGAAGAACCCTAGAATGAACTATCCATCCCGGAGTGAACTCCAACAGAAATTTCCATCATCAGACGGAAATAAAACTTTTGGACCTATGCCAGTAAAGACTAATAACCCAAAGAGAGAACCTCTGAAATGCTAGGGTTGCGGAGAAGAGAATCTCCTGAGAGACTGTCCACACCGACAACAGAACAGTCGGAAATTTTATAACATTCAGGAAGATACCACAGTCAATGATGTGGCAAGGAGTGTGTCGCAGATTTATGCAGCATTGGATGATAACCAAGATGACCTCCAAGCTTCAATAGTGGAAATAGAAGGTATGATTTTCAACCATCTGGTGTCTGTTTTGATTGACCCTGGTTCAAATTTGAGTTATATATCCCCTAGAGCAGTTGATAAGTGTAAACTACAGCCAAAGAAGCAAACCATGCCATGGTTGGCACAGTTAGCCACTAGCACCAAAAGAAGGGTAGTAGAGGTCATACCATCCTGCCATTTAATGTTGGGTGATTTCCCCACCCAAGCAACCCTTAACGTATTACCCCTGGGATCATACGATCTGTTGATTGGTATGGACTGGATGGCCACCCATAAACACAAATTGGATTGTTACCATAAAACCTTAGAATATGTGAGCAAAGAGGGAAAACGAATAACCCTCCAAGGGATCCGAAAATCGGTCTCGGTGAGACAAATATCAACCCTGCAAATGAGAAAGTATTGTCGAAAGGGATGTCCCCTATATGCAATAAAGGTGTTGAAAACAATCGAAGGTGCTAAACCAAGCCTTGATGATCACCCTATCCTGAGAGAATACAAAGATGTGTTTCCGGAAGAGGTACCGGGTCTACCTCCGAGAAGAGACATTGACTTCTCGATAGAGCTTGCACCAGGAGTGGTGCCGGTGTCTAGGACACCCTACCGGATGAGCACACCTGAGTTAGTGGAACTCAAATTACAATTGAAAGAAATGATGGATAAGGGTTATATTCGACCCAGTGTGTCCCCGTGGAGAGCACCAGTCTTGTTTGTGAAAAAGAAGGATGGCACCCTTAGACTGTGTATAGATTATAGACAACTTAATAAAGTAACCATAAAGAACAAGTGCCCCTTTCCCAGGATCGATGATCTATTCGATCAGTTGGGAGGCGCATCTATTTTCTCAAATATTGACTTGAGGTCGGGATACCATCAAGTCCGAATCAAGGGTGAAGACATCCATAAAACTTCTTTTCGGACACAGTATGGTCATTATGAGTTTGTGGTAGTGCCATTTGGGTTAACCAATGCCCCTGCCACTTTCATGTGCTTAATGAACAATGTACTCAGTAAATTTTTAGATAAATTTGTACTAGTCTTCATTGATGACGTATTAATCTACTCTAAGAATAGATAAGAACATGAAGAGCATCTCAGACTTGTGCTACAAGTTCTAAGAGAGCATCAACTCTATGCTAAATCCAGCAAATGTGACTTCTTTCATAAGCAAATACATTACTTGGGACATGTTCTATCCGAGGAAGGGGTAGCAGTAGATCCTGACAAGATCAAGTCTATCATGGAATGGCCTACCCCAAAGGATGTCTCAGACATTAGATCCTTTATGGGTTTGGTGGGATACTATAGGATATTTATAAAAGGATTCTCCAAGATTGGTTTTCCAATCACTACCCTCCAGAAGAAGGGGACAAAATTCTTGTGGACACAGCAATGTGAAGAAATATTTCAAACCTTGAAACATCTACTAACCCATGCACCCATGTTAAAAATCGCTGACCCAGAAGCTGACTTCCTTGTGTGCACAGATGCCTGTAAGGAAGGGCTCGGAGGAGTCCTTATGCAGGAAGGAAAGGTGATCTGCTATGAGTCCTGAAAATTAAATGAACATGAGGTCAACTATGTGACTCATGATCTAGAACTGGCTACCTTAGTGCATTCCTTAAAAATGTGGAGTCATTACCTCTTGGGAAGAAAAATTGTACTTATGACAGATCACTATGGATTACGGTATTTGTTTGACCAACCAAAGCTCAATGCTAAACAAGCTAGATGGATGGCCCTCCTTAGCGAATTTGATTTTGAAATCAAACACATCAAAGGGAAGGAAAATAGGGTGGTCAATGCCCTTATCAGAAGCATGAAAACAATTCACCTGGAAGCGGTGAGTACCTATGAGACAGATGTCAAGAACAGAGTCAAAAATGCACAAGAGACAGATCCCTTCGTTCAAACTGTGACCTTGTACCTATAGCAAGAAACCTCTGAAGTAAAGTATGAAGGCTACCAGATGACCAAAGGAGGTCTTCTCACTTACAAATATAGACTGTACATTCCAAATTGTGACGACTTGAAGAGGTTCATTATGGATGAACTACATAAAAGACCATACACTGGTCACCCAGGATACCAGAAAATGATCACTGCCACCCGGAAACAATTTTATTGGCCTGGATTGAAGAAAGACATAGCCAAATATTTGGCCCAATGCATAGAATGCCAATAGGTTAAAGCAGAACATCAACACCCAGCAAGACTATTACACCCTTTACCCATCCCAGAATGGAAATGGGAAACCATCTCCATGGATTTTATCATTGGATTACCAACTTCAACCAAGCAGAATGATGCCATTATGGTAGTAGTAGATAAACTGAGCAAGTATGCTCATTTCATTCCCATCAAATCAACCTGCAAAGTGATATATATCACCCAGATATTCTTGAAAGAGGTATTCCGACTGCACGGTATGCCGAGAGAGATAATATCTGACAGAGACACAAAATTTAATTCCAAATTTTGGAAATCACTGATGGCGGGTTTAGAGACCAAATTGTTGTTCAGGACCACCTATCACCCTCAAACCGACGGACAGACAGAAAGAGTGAATCAGATATTAGAGGATATGTTAAGGATGCATGTAATGCATCAACCCAGGAAATGGGAAGACTATCTTCCATTGGTAGAATTCGCCTACAAAAACGAATACCAAGCATCCTTAAAGATGAGTCCCTTCGAGGTCATCTATGGTAGGCCGTGTAATACTCCAATCAGCTGGGGTAATTCTATAAATAGGATTTATTTTGGACCCAACATGCTGAAATAAATGGAACAACAAGTGACTCAGATAAAACAAAATCTAAAGGTCGCTCAGGACCAATAGAAAAGTTATGCTGATCAAAAGAGAACTCCAAAAGAGTTCAAAATGGGAGACCATGTATATCTCCGAATTAAGCCCAGAAGGAGTTCCCTCAAAATGGGAGCTTATGCCAAGTTGGCACCCTAGTATTGTGGACCCTTTGAGGTTCTATATAGAGTGGGACCTGTAGCCTATCGGCTAGCACTTCCTCCCACAGTAAAAGCACATAATGTTTTCCATGTTTCATTATTGAAGAAATATGTACATGATGCTAATCATATAATTGACTAGTTTGTGATCCAAGTGGAACCGGAGGGATAATTTCTACCAGAACCCCAATGCATACTAGATAGAAAGGAAACCCCGCTCTGGAACATAACCATTTCACAGGTCAAGGTGCAGTGGAAACATTTTGGTCCAAATGAGGCTACATGGGAAATGGAGGATGCCATGAGACAAGCATATCCGATTTTGTTTACTTTTGTACATGAAATTCATGTTAGTAGATAAGAACATCGAGGACGATGTTCCTTTTTAAGGGGGAGGGAAGTGTAACACCCTCTTTCCCCCAGTTTGTAAAAAAAATAACTGGACTGGCCAAGAACTATGGCAAACTCATAAATGTGAATATGTGATGTAAATTCACCTTGAGTAAAAGGTCAATAAATGTGAATAACATTATGAATTTTATTGTAGGACTACTGAGAGGGGACGTGCAGAAAAGAGACCACGATGGAGGTGGAAGGCACCTGGAAAGGTGGCGTTAACTTACACCAAGAATTAATACCATATTTGGACTCCATTGGCCCGGAGAACCAAAAGTGACTCATTGGCCCCGAATTAAATGCCTTGTAGATTGGTAGGTTGATGTCTCCTCAGGAATTAATGAGGGATGGGGAGGTGAACCGCCCATCCATAAAGCCATCATGACTGGCCAGTGTGAGGGTAATCACACCATAGCCAACCTTGCAAGAGGATAAGGCGTGGGGTAGAAGTGATTGGAGGGAAGACGCGAGGGGAGAACTTTGGCAATATGCAGAGTGAGTGATAGTAGCTAGGAAGGATTGCAACCTTGCTCCTAGTCACTGGAAAACAGAGATGCAGTCTCATAGCATCGTGGTCTCAGCTCGGGGGTGGCTAGTGGTAAATCCGCTGGGATTCGCTAAGCCTACATTTGGGTGGAAACGAGCACCCCTCTCAGTAGTTGCTTGACCCCTGGTGTTATCTCTGATAAGTGTTTTTCCTATGGCATCTTGATATATATATATATATGTGCTTATTCTGATAATTATGCTCATAAGTTGTGAAACTGTGAATGATTTCATTATAAGAATGATTGTACGGTGTTTTGATCAGAACTAGTAGTTGTATATCTATATGGAAATATTTTGTATGGTTTATGTCCTCATGAATTCATTATTTGTGTGCGTCCTGATCTAATTCAGACTTCACGTCTGGTTCTCGGGGGGGGGACGACCTCCTTATATACCTCAGGTAGTAACCTGATTAAATCCCCCCATAGAAATACCTCCTTGAAAATCCCATCAAGAACCGGGAAGGTGGTTGTGAAGGCGTAAGGCCTTATTAACCCTGCATAAGGAGGGATGATTCTCTTGAAAATCGAGAAGATAGGGTAAGGATGAAGTAACAAATCGACGGATGAGATTCCGTCGAGAGATCTGTGGTCACTCACGATCGTCAGATCGGAGGAAGAAGATGGAAAGTTAAGTACCTTAACCCTGATAGGTATTAATCAATGAACGAGATTTCGTTGGGGAATCTGTGGTCACCCACGACCATTAGATTAGTAGGAGAAAGTAGGGCGTTAAATGCCTTACCACTTTGTTTTCCTGTGTTTTCATGGGTAGCGAAGAGTTTAGGACCATAGATCCCCCAAGGTTCATGAGATTATCTGGACCATGGATCTTTTCCACACCCAGGGAGTCGTGGAAGAATGCACAGGTAGGAACCAATATGAGTCGTCAGATCTCGGCTGAAAAAAATCGACAGCCGTTGGATCTATCCGGAGTTACCCGAGGGTTAAGAATCCAGTGTATATGTACAAAAAGTCTCGGGATAGATCTGAGCCGTCCGATTAACGGAGGCCACGTGTCATAAGATCTCCCATTTCGAGAAATCAGGAATCGCGGAATCGGGATTCCTGTTGACAAGAGGTCGGGATTTTCCATGGTGAAAACCCCCGAATAGATCTGAGTTGTCCGATTAACGGAGCCCATGTGTCATAAGATATCCCATTTTGGGAAATCAAGAATCGTGGAATTGGGATTCCTGTTGACAAGAGGTTGGGATTTTCCATGGTGAAAATCCCAGGATAGATCTGAGCTGTCCGATTAGAGGAGGCCACGTGTCGTAAGATCTCCCATTTTGGGAAATTGGGAATCGTGAAATCAGGATTCCTATTGACAAGAGATCAGGATTTTCCATGGTGAAAACCCTGGGATAGATCTGAGTCGTTCGATTAACAGAGGCCACGAGTCATAAGATCTCCCATTTCGGGAAACTGGGAATCGCGAGATCGAGAGTCCTGGCGACAAGGGGTCGAGACTTTCCTGGGTGGAAACCCCAGAGTAGTTGTGGACCATCCGATTCAAGGAGGTGACATGTCGAGAGATTACCCATTTCAGGAAATTAGGAAGCGGGGATTCGGGAGTTCCGCTGACAAAAACTCAGGCTCTTGCCTTGACAAATCCTGATCCATAATGACGACACGGTAGCATGTGGCTAAGTCCTGATGAACGGACGAGATTCTGTTGGGAAATCTCATGGTTCGTAATGACCGTCCAATGTGAGGAAGAGATGTCAGTTTTACGCTGGGGCGTGAACATGCATTAGGGTAAGTAGAGAGCATATCTGGATGGCCAGCATCCGCCCACCCAGATCTATGGCTGAGGATGCATTCCAGAGCCCCCTTTCCATTCTTCCTTTAATGGGAGGGGGGGCGGTGTCCAGAATAGTGTGGCGTGTGAAGTGGGGCCCCTCCTGTCATGTCGAATATAGTGTTTTGTTTCCCTCTCTACCACCTGTATTTCACTTAACCGTGCAATGGGGTCATTTCTCATTGGTTGTTCACTGGCCCTGTTGGGATTTGTCCCTATTAGCAATTTTCTAACCCTGTAGGGATTCGTCCCCATTGGTCGATCGCTAGCCCTGTCGAGGTTCGGCGATTTCCAAGTCAAATGACTCGAAATCACTGTAACGCCGAGGCGTGAAATAGGAAAGAGGTACTGCCTTTATTCGAACTGTGATCAAGACCACAACCACATGGGAGCGAGGAGAGAGAAAGAGCCAGCTTATGCTGGTCCTCCATGGATGTTTTTAGGGCTTCTGATTCGACAAAAGACCAAAAAAATCTGATTATGGTAGTGGGTATGTGACACTTTGGGAGTCATTGACATCAATGGTGATTTTCCTCACACTTGTTAACAGTTTTCATTAATGACCAGTAATCAAGTGGTTTCTACCATGTTCGACTTCAACACCTGTAATCACATGGTTAGATTCGTACTTAGAAACGATGGAAATGAATACCCTGGATCTTATCATTTTTCTCTAGGTTGCGATGGAGTATTCATGAATTTGTTAACATTGACCAAGTCTCACATTATGAGCCTAACCCATCTACCAACCTCGATAACATTCTTCCCCTCATCCACACAAACCAAGACGCATATCCACTCATAGAGATGGGTCCTGAGATTTTCAAAGATCCATCCTTGTTAGGGATGTACCATGGAGCACCACCACTTCTTCATCCTGCTAATCAAGTATGCATCATCTCATCTAACGGAACTCACACAGAGGATGTTCTTCCTCCTCATGAGGCTTCAGTCATTCCTGACGTCCCAATCGTCACAGAACCACTCCCGCCGGAGCCTCCTGCACACTCGTCGACCCCAACACTCCATGAATCCACATCCCCTCAAGGGCATAGTCCCATTTGGGAGACAGTTCCACAACCCCTCACTCAAATTCCCTTCTTTTACCCTCCACTCGGTATAGAATCTTTTCAGGTAGCCGCAACGCTCACACTACCTAATATGGTGTTAGTAATCCCAGTGTGGTATTTACGCCCACCTGAGATGGTCCCTCGACCATCCCTTCCCCCACTGGAAGGAATCCCCATGATGATTCCCATCCTTACCCCCACCACCCCCCCATTCACTAACCTCCCGGCTACAGCTGGGGGCAGGAGAAATAAGAAAGAGCCCACCGCTCCACTTCCTCCACGCATCTCACCACCTTGCGCACTATGTGAGATAGAGGGCCACCAAACCAATAATTGTCCCTCACTACCTAAATTACGGAATTTGATCCCCCTCAATCCAACTCCCACAACACCCGCCACTACTTCTAGTCCCACCACTATCACCCACCCCTCCAGTAGTAAAGGGTTGAGGACCAAATATGCTTGTGCTATATGTTCGGAGTATGGCCATTACACCCATAATTTCCCAACACTACCATGCTTTCGGCAGACATTAGCAGTTGTACGCCAGAACTTCCAGAACAACCCCATTCCTGCTAAGTCCTTGTCAAGAACTATCACTGACATTCGCTATGTCACCACTTCAGTCAATGAACGTATGAGATGCCCTTGCTCTCTCTGCGATTCATTAGCTCATTTTACATACCAGTGTCCTATGATCCTTGAATATAGGCAACGTCAATTGGCCCTGCTTCACCAACCCACAGAGGCGACAATTGACATTACCTCATCACTAGAGGATCGTCGTGTCATTTCTCCCAAGCCTGAGGCACTCCCAATGCCTCCATGATTTTTCAATGACATCTCTGAGGACTTACCTCGTAACCCCCCCAACTCCCCTGCTCATCCCCCTACGGAAAATATCCACCCAACCACCACAGGTACCCCTTAATACTTCAATATATGGTTTATGTCGAGTGAACCCTCACCATATCCTAGCATTTCCCCCTCTACTTCTCCATCTGGGGGCAACCACACTGTCACCAAGATCACTCCTCATGACCCATTGTATTCCAGGTGTTTCCAATGCGACGAGGAAATACTTGAAGAGATAAACTACCCTGACTCACCCTGGGATGCACTACATCACCGCGCACTCTTCTCTCCATAGGACACCCCCATGCCTCCTAACCAAAACCCCATTTACGCGGTCGAAACCAAATATTTTATCCCGGGCGGCCCTATCGATTGGTTCAACAATCCCATTCACGCCCTTGATGCGTTTAAAGAGGGCAACATGGCCAACATTTCCCCCACCATCAAAATCGACATTTCCATTAAACATGGCATCATCGAATATATCACCATTGGAGTTTCTTGCACTCGTCAGGAAATCGCTGCATACAAAGCCCTCTTCCAGGAATATAGGGATATTTTCGCCTGGTCATACATGGAAATGCCTGGCCTCGATCCCTCTATTGTTGAACATCGCATCAACACCTGGCCCGACATCACACCAGTTCGCCAAAAATAGCGACTGCTACACCCATCCAAAGCCGCGGCTATCAAAGATGAAATTGACAAATTACGCGCTACCGGGTTTATTTACCCCATCGCTTATACTTCATGGGTTTCCAACCCTGCACCCATCAACAAAAAATAGGGCACTATCTGTGTTTGCACAGAATTTCATGATCTCAATAATGCATGTCCCAAAGACAACTTTCCAACGCCTTTCATCGATCAAATTATCGACGACTGCGCCAACCACGAGGCTCTCTCCTTTATGGACGGATTCTCTGGCTATAACCAAATTCAAATCCACCCAACCGATCAGTATAAAACCGCATTCATTACCCCATTGGGTACTTTTTCATATCGTGTCATGCCTTTCAGCTTAAAAAATGTTGGTGCAACCTTCCAGCGGGAAATGACATACATCTTTCATGATCTGGCCAATATCATCCTCGCCTACTTGGATGACCTCACAACTCAATCCAAGAAATGTACCCAGCATCTCGATGATTTACAAATCATCTTTCAGTGGTGTCGTCAATACAAGATACGCTTGAACACTCTCAAGTGTGTGTTCTGTGTCACCACAGGGCGCCTCCTCGGTTTTATTGTTTCCCAAAGCAGTATTACCGTAGACCCCCTCAAAGTTCAAGCTATCACTGAAATTCCACCTCCTCAGAATTTACGACAACTTCAGAGTCTACAGGGAAAATCTAACATTCTTAGATGCTTTGTCCCCAATTACGCCATACGCGCACACGGTTTCCTCCGCTTACTACGTCACGACATCCCTTTTCACTGGGACGACCATGCCCAATAGTCATTTGGCGATATTAAAGCAGCGCTTTCAAATGCACCTTTAATTAGTGCACCTGACTATAATCGTGACTACATCCTCTACGTATCAGCATCAGCTGTATCAGTAGCCGGCGTCCTCGTACAGCTCGGAGATGACAATCGTGAACACGTCATTTACTATGTTAGTAAGAACCTCTCAGGACCACCCTTGAAGTATAACTATGAAGAGAAACTTTCTCTTGCAGTGTCCTCACAGTCCAGAAACTGCGCCATTACATTCTTCTTCGCACCACCAAGGTCGTCGCAGATTCCAACCCTATGCAGTACTTGCTCAGCCGTCGCCAAGTTAACGGAAAATTCGCTCGATGGATCATTATGCTTCAGGAGTACGACCTCAAGTTATAAACACCTAAGAGTAAGAAGGCCCTCGTTCTCGCCGAACTTGTCACGACCTTCCCCTCTGATACCACTAGTACCCCCATCAATATCGACTTTCCAGACGAACATCTCTTTTACATCACTTCAGATGATGCTTGGTATGGTGACCTTCTCATCTACCTACGAACTCAAAAGTTCGGTAACCACCTTTCACGAGATGATCATCGACATATTCGCCATCAGGGCCCCCGCTACCTCCTCATCGGAGACATCCTATATCGGCAGGGCATCGACACCATTCTTCGTCGATGCTTGACAATTGACAAAGCCGACAGAGTCTTAAATGAATACCAAAGTGGTGCATGTGGGGGCCATCTTTCAGGTATATCCACTGCTCAAAAGATTATCCGAGCTAGTTACTTTTTGCCTACCTTGTTTCATGATTTCATTCATCCCATGAAACAATGTGAGCAATGTCAGCTCTATGCCAACAAAGCCCAAGCTCCCCCCACTCTTCTTCACCCTGTTATTACTGCCGACCCTTTTTGTAAATGGGGCATCGAATTTATGACTTGTAATCCCCCCTCAAGCAATGGTCACAAATACATTTTTGTTGCCGTTGATTACTTCACCAAATGGGTCGAAGCTATGCCCACTTTCAACAACATCGCTGACACTGCAGTGCACTTTTTCTTTAACCACGTCATATCCCATTTTGGAGTACCACTCCAACTCATTTTCGACCATGGGAAACACTTCAAAAATGAGATCTTCATCTAACTCTCATCTCAGTTAGGCTTCTCTCACGAGTTTGCCTCACCATATTACCCTCAGTCAAATGGACAGGTCGAGGCAGTTAATAAAGTCCTCAAGACCATGTTACAGTGCACGGTTAATAAACATAAAACCAATTGGAATCATATGTTATTTTCTGCGCTATGGGCTTATCGAACGACAGTGAAGACCGCTACTGGGTTCACGCCATTCCATTTAGTCCATGGCATCGAGGCAACTCTTCCCATCGAGTGCGAAATCCCCACCTTACACACCGCAATTGAGCTATTACCTGACACTGCTCCAATGGAGCAGCTCTTGTTGAACTTGGAGTCTCTGGATAAAGATCGTCGATCTTCCTTACAGAACAATGAGGCAGCTAAAAAATGATCCAAGTCTACCTTTGATCGCCATGTCAACCTTCGATCATTCCGTGAAGGCGACCTCGTCCTGGCTTATGATATCACTCATGACACCTTTGGCCATGGCAAATTCGAATCACTTTGGCATGGCCCTTACATTATCCAACATTGCCTCACCAAAGGCGCATACATCCTGGCCTCCCCCAAAGGCCTCTCTCTCAAGGAACCCGTCAATGGGTTATATCTCAAGAAATTTTATGCTTAAAAGTAGTCATTCTACTTTAGGTTATTTCTTTTTTAGTGTTTTTAATCTTTTTTCTCCTCCCCTCTCGTCTAAAACTATCCTTTGTGCTATTGACAGATGCCTCCTCCACCAACTTACCACATCGGTTACACCGACGGCGCCAGCCATTGGACACAAAATCTTGCTTTGGCCGCTTGGGCTCTCTACACCCCCTCACATGAAATGCTACATTCAAGCGGCATATGTTTGGGGCCAGCAACCAACAACCAAGCTGAATACACTGCGATCATTGGCCTCCTGGCCAATGCCCAACATCATCATATTCGTCACCTTAACGTATTCCTCGACTCTCAACTAGTCATTCTCCAGCTCAACAATGTATACCGTGTACGCGATCCGTGCCTCTTTCACAAATACCTGCAGGTTAGGTTGTTATCTCGACATTTTGATTCCATTACATTTACACATATTCCAAGACAATTGAATCAAAAAACAGATCAAATAGCTAACATGGTGTTAGATTGGCATATATCACATCAAGCTACACATACATAAACATCTCACAAAAACCTAACACAGCATATATATAGAATAGACATCATCAAAATCATCAGCAAAAAACACATGTAGACACCAGATGAATCTCATAATATGTATACTCATGTCTATATAAAATCCCATCAGGCCATACGAATGTTTACATACAAAAATACATGTATCCGCAGGCCAGTGCAACACCTCGGTACAAAAAATGGGCTCACCATCCTATATACAACAAAAACACAGATATACTCTATCCGGGTTGGATCTGAATGGTGGTCTGGTCAAAGACCTAATAATGCCCTAAATGGCCTCTTTTCACACTACAAGGCAGTTACACAAAAGCCCAAAGCAATGCTATAAAAAGCCATGAATGCACCTCATTTTCTCAAGGAATTCCAAGTAATGTTATGTTGCCTAGATTGTTTTAAGGACTCCTTCCTTGACAAGAACACATTGGCACCATTTCATTGAGAAATCCACCTCTCCATTGAGTGGATATGCAAAGAGTTCTTTCACCACTATTTTTATTTTCTTTGTTGTAAGGAGAGAAAGCTTGTGAGGGTCCAAGAGCCTTCCCTTGGAGGAAGAAGGGACTCATAGTCCCCTTTCTTCTTGGTGCTTTGATTTCATCAATAGACCAGCCTATTACATTGGTGACATGGTTCTTTTGTTTTTTGTTATCTCTATGTCCCTATGCTTATGATGTTAGTTTGTATTACTTTAATTCTTGCTTATAGTTTTGTTTTTCTTTCTCTAACTATTTCCTCTATAGTTGTCCTGCTCAGCAAGACCCAACTGGGCATGCAAGCACCTCTTATTTGCTCACCAAGGTGACGAAAAAGGTGCAACAGATTGGTGAATCAACTGGGGAAAGGTATCAAATTCCTTCCTCATTTGGGTTTCTTTTGCGCTTCTTTTAGTTTGTTTAACTTGCAGGTTCACTAACCGGCCTAGGCCGACCTGCCAACCATCCAATTCAAGGGAGAATTGAGAGAAATCCATCCAGATTTTTCTTTCTCGACCGCTTTTCACAAGTGCACAGGTATTCTACCCCACAGACGCACATCGTTTGCACATGCGCTTAAGTGACAGCCTTTCTCTGTGCGCATGCGCTTTCTGACTCATCTCTATTCGCGCACCTACACTCTATGTGCCTCTGTCTTCACTAGGGGTCACGCATCTGAACAAAATTTCACATTGTAAGTTGTTGGGATGTGGGGAAGGCCATTTTCCTTCTTAAGAATGATGTTACTCATGCTCTAAACACTACACCACACTTAGTCCCCTCATCATATAAAGGGGTTAGTCAAACACACATAGGCACTTAGGAGGATAAAAATCAATTTCCCTTATTTACTTTTTGCCACATGGATGGCTTGTTTTGACTTACAAGATAAGGTGGCAATCATTTTTTATCACATATAACTTACATCAGGACTAGAAGTTGAATTACAATCGCTTAGTATGCTCTTCTCTCGCGTCGTCAAGCGACCTTGAGAATCAGAAAAAGATTGTGAAAGCAATTTCATCTCCCTTAACAAAGTTTAAAACCTTTAGGAGAGGACAACGACCCTTCTGTTGGAAAATATTGAACAAGCAATGAATGCGTGTTGATGGTTGTTGTCATTAATGGCAACAGTGAAGATGGCAGAATAAGAGATTCAAATTTAAAGCTCAGGAGGAATAGCATGGAAGAAGACGCGCGCAGAAAAGCTCGAGATATAGGAGTCTGTAGAGGAGAAGGAAGATGGTGACCATTGGATCCCATTCAAAATTCCCGAAAGGCCGATAACCGTCAGATCTTCAGAAGCTGCACAGAGGTTAAGCGCAGGGGTTAAGCTCTACTGTGCAGAGGTGAAATCTCGGAGGAATAGGGATTGTCCATCTGCAAAGACAGGTGGAAA
This sequence comes from Picea engelmannii, assembly GCA_009831015.1. Taxonomy (NCBI): domain Eukaryota; kingdom Viridiplantae; phylum Streptophyta; class Pinopsida; order Pinales; family Pinaceae; genus Picea; species Picea engelmannii. The sequence continues at coordinate 26,525 of ML804024.1, forward strand.
AGGATCGGGTGCTGTCAGAGTTATTCTCATCGGCATATCAGGAATCGGAGTTTCATGAGTCCCGTGTTCATTCACAACGAAAACACTGAAATCGTGATTTGCGATTTCACGATTTGATCGTAGCCGTTAAATAAAGAATGATCTGGACCGTTGAATCTCTGCGTGGAGTGCGAGTATTGGTATGGTTGTGGAGATGACTCAGTAACCGTTGGATTCAAGCGCAAGACCCGATCATCGTTGGATCAGAGATAATCTGCATGCCTTTTAAAGAACAA
>ML804024.1:35103-48165 GCA_009831015.1 Picea engelmannii
TTTATTTAGTTAATTGATATTTTAGGGAGGTTGGGAGGTGCTCGGGAGGACTGTTGTCCTCAGAAGTTCAAGTGGGTGCTTGAACACAGGAAGTTGTAGCTTCCATCTAGTTGCAGCCAGAGAAACTAGGGTGGCAGGGTGGTACTAGGGAGAACAGATGTTCTCTATTATGCAGGTTGAAGCCTGTGTAACTAGAAGTTGTTGCTTCCATCCAGTTGGTGCTGGTATAATCAGGAAGTTGGTGCTTCCATCTAGTTGGTGCTGGAATAAACAGGGAGTTGGTGGTTCGGTCTAGTGGCTGCTAGAGAAACCAGAGAGTTGGAGCTCTCAAACAAGTTGCAGCTTGTAAAACAGAGGTAGCAGCCTCACATTGAGTTGGTTCTCAATTTTAAATGATGTACAGAACATAAAAAGATTGCCTATCATTTCGAGGAAGAAGAGGTTTTCTCCCTTTATGGGTTTCCTCGTGAAAATATGTCTCTGTGTGTATTTTATGTGTGACTGATGATCTTTACTCTTACTGTCCATATGTTGTATGATTTCTTGATGACACATGAAGAAATCTTAATAATTATTTAAAAGGTATAAAATTGTTTAAGCATATAAACAACTGATTCACCCCCCTCCTCTCAGTTGTTTTAGTATTTCCAACACCTTATTGGGACCCCTCTTAGTTTTCTTTTTCAATCACATATTAATATTGTAATGGGCCCATACATGCCCACATGCTACAGAGATAGGATAGTGTTTGGAATTTTTCTTTCTTAGATCAAAACACTAGGAAATTTTAAAGGTTTGTAACGGTCCCATACATGCCCACATGTTCAATCTAGGATAGTTTCAAGATTTTTCTAGATTACATCACAATAGGGAGTTAAAGGATAGTAACGGACCCACATGTCCACATGCTATCTTCCTAGGGATTTTGAATTACGCAAGGTTGTACCAAAGGCACTCAGTTAATTAGGTAATCAAACTCTTGTAAGGACCAAGCGAAGTCCACATGCAGCAAGGTGACATCTAATTCACTAAAAAATTGGCACACTTTCACTCACACACAAAAGTCACTTATCACTCACAAAGATTCTTCTTGAAACGTGGAGGTCTAGGTAAGTTTCCTCCAAAACTGGATTCTGAAAATACCCCATCTTTTCTGGATAGGACTATCCACTCCCATTTTTTAATCAACGAGGTTGGTTTGCACCCCCAACCTCACAAAACAACTACATCTAAAATCTTTCTAAAAACTCACTAAGTTTCCTCCACAAGAGGTGCCAAAAGAATTTTTTTAGTCTAGGTAGGATTTCGGGGATAGGCATCCAAATAAATCCCTGTTATCTGGTTCTCACATTGTCAAAACATAGAGGTTGTCAAATAGGGAACTGAAAATCCTTAAAGTCAAGTGTTCCAATCACCATAAGGCAGGGAGATACCCGTGAAGGGTTGAAGGCCGAGGTCCGGTTGTTCTGTGCGTCCCCACTTGAGGAACCCACCTCTTGTATGGGATCCAGCTCGTGACAAATTTATTAGGCCGAAAATCTAAATGCCGCACTTTGACCGAGGTACCTAGTGACCAACTTTAGGACATCTACCCAGGTGGCAATTTTGGGCTACAATTGCACCTTGATTGGATTTTGTGTGGCTATTGGGAAATATCGCCATCTCTTTCGGGATATGCCCCCTTTACCCCTCATTATAACCAATTATTTCATCCTTCACTAGTTTCTCTTCCGGTGACTTCAGACCCCACTATTGAGTACTATTGGAAGGTCCAGTGCTATTTGAGAGGAAGGACGTTACGTCTTCTAGGACACGAGCATTTTCTTTCTTTTGATTCCCCCACACGGACAAAACCCACTTACCCACATATATGTTTCTCTCTCATTTTATGTATGATGCACATCTGATTATAGTTTGATTTAGCTATGTATATTGTGTAAACATCCAATGCAAAAGGCTCTTGTTTCTATATTTCTCTCACCACTTTTTGCACATATTCACACAGCTAGTCTGACATCATAGGGGAACCACAGAACCCCTGTCGTTCACGACGCTTGCTCAACCTCCCTCCTATTTTAGGGGGAGTATCTGGTCATGCCCGCTCATCGGCACCTCCTTCACACACTCCTGTGAGTGCTACTATCTTAGGATCAGCTTTGCTTGGTTCTACATTACTTGGGTCTACTTCCCAAGGTCATTCGTTCACTCGCTCTCCTTTACATGGAAGCGGGGGACCCACTTCCTCTCAAGGAGGGAGCACCAACCCACCTGCCCCCCATCAAGGGTCGGGTTCACAACACACTATGGCTGGATCTAATCGTCCCTCCTCACTGCAGATGCCATATTTGGCCTCTCTCAACATACTGGATCTCACCAAACTTACCAATGATCCTATATTGCATCACCCCACATGGCCTGTAATGCCAACTAAACTACCCTTAGACATACCAAAGTTTGAAGAAAAGGCAGGCGATGATCCTTCCAACCATATCATGACCTTTCATCTTTGGTGCTCTTCCAATAGCATTATGGATGACTCCATCAGACTGCGATTATTTCAACGCACACTCACTGGCCCATCGGCTAAATGGTATGTCGAAGAAAAATCAGGGTCCCTTGCGACCTTTGATTCATTGGCCAAAGCATTCTTGACCTTCTTCCAATTACCCATCCGCCACGACAATGGTCTAGAACTACTGTCTAACTTCAAACAAACCTCAGCCACACACATCGCTGACCACATTCACGAGTGGCGTAGGCGATGTAGTTTGTGTAAAGCAGAAACCACCAAGCAACAGTGTCTCGACTGGTTTCTTAGATCACTTGTCTCTCTCCTTGGAAAGGATGTAGCTTCCACCTTCCCTCAATCGAAAGAGGAAGCCATTAGCAAGGCCCAATAGTATGACCTCATCTATGCACAGTCAGGGTACTTATACATAGTACTTCCTGATCTTCCAAAACCTATTCCATTCGGCCAAGAAAAACCTGGGATGTCTCACTCAGTAGACGGACTAATCGGTGCCACCACACACCATGGTCCACAACCCCAACCACCACTGATGTATGGAACACCTAAATACCCACCATCATATGGGGGAACTCCTTATTACCCCCCACACCCTTATCAATATCCATACCCTATTGCTATACCCCCACCCATCAGTGGACCACCACCGGCACCTCCCATACATCCACCTATTCCCACAAACAGTGGTACTCCCTCAACATCAGCTTATAGTACTAGTGAAAGCACTACGCATTCCTATGTACCTTATGGATCGATACCACCACAAAATCCATACTTCCCATTTCCTGGTTCTCCACAGCCCATGGCTCCCCTACATCCACATGCAGGGGTAAATTTTGTTCAACCTTATGTTGCTCAACAATACCAAAGTTTTGAACAGTTGAATACAGCCAACCCAACTCATCCATCGAACAATGCCAAGAAGAAAGGAAAGAACAAGAATAACAACAACCCAGGTCAAGGCGGGAATCAAACCCCACAGCACCAACCAACTGGGGGCAACCAAAACCAAGGGAACCAAAACCCCTAAGGGGGAAATAATAACAAATGCCAAGGGAGAAATAATGTTAAAACCATCTTCCCTTGTGCCCTTTGTGGTGAGTTCGTTCATTACACTCACCATTGCCCCCAGATAGCTGATTTCAAATGGTTGAAAGACTCTGGTAGTCTTCCCCATTCTCCTGCACAACCTACCCCTTAGCAGGCACCACAACAATACGTGCAACAAGTCCCCCCCGCTGTGCTGCAAAATCCTATTCCACATCAAGGTGTGATAAACACCCAACAGGACACACAACATCCCCCACCTCAAGGGGGACAATACCCCAACCCTAACAATCCAGCAGAGCATACAATTCTCCTCACTAGTGAGGAAGAAATCCTTCTGCAAACCCGTAATCGTCAGTATCATACACCCACTGAGTCTCCTCCCATCACCCCAGAGACAAACCCTACATCGACGAGACCCCCATTGGTGTTCGCTCGCCCTTCCACTGAACCATCACTATGCATCCCTCGCATCCCCTTGCGTAGGAATGTCCACAACCCACAGGCTAGGGCAGCTCATAACTATAGCTTGGTAGATGACTTAGCGCAATCCCCGACTGCCATGTCAGTCTTGGAAGTCCTCCAGACTTGTCCTATGTAGCGGAAATCACTGATTTCCACCTTGGGGGAAGTCAACCCTGCCGATACTCGACTCATCACCTTTGATCTCGACAGCGGAGAACCTCGTCTTCCCGCCTTGATCGCTTTTCAAATACCAGTAAAAATACGGAACATCACAGTTCATCGATGTATCATCAATGAAGGTGCATCTACATGCATTATGTCAAAAACAGTATGGTAGAAACTTGGTTCCCCAGAACTCATACCCTCTACCATCACATTACGAGCTTATGACAGACGACCATCCTCTCCTGAAGGGCTCTTTCAAAATGTCTCCATTGAACTCGGGGGAAAGACTATTCTCATTGACATCAAAGTTATCGACGCCCCGCTTGATTATAATATCTTGTTCGGTCATAGCTACATGTACGCTATGAAGGCAGTGGCATCTTCCATCTTCTGGACAATGATGTTCCCCCACAATGGGAAGATCGTTACCATTGACCAAGTCTCACATTATGAGCCTAACCCATCTGCCAACCTCGATAACATTCTTCCCCTCATCCGCACAAACCAAGACGCATATCCACTCGTAGAGATGGGTCCTGGAATTTTCAAAGATCCATCCTTGTTAGGGACGTACCATGGAGCACCACCACTTCTTCATCCTGCTAATAAAGTATGCATCATCTCATCTAACGGAACTCACACAGAGGATGTTCTTCCTCCTCAGGAGGCTTCAGTCATTCCTGACATCCCAATAGTCGTAGAACCACTCCCACTGGAGCCTCCTGTGCACACGTCAACCCTAACAGTCCATAAATCCACATCCCCTCAGGGGCATAGTCCCATTTTGGAGACAGTTCCCCAACCCCTCACTCAAATTCCCTTCTTTTACCCTCCACCCGGTATAGAATCTTTTCAGGTAGCCGCAATGCTCACACTACCTAATATGGTGTTAGCAATCCCAGTGTGGTATTTACATCCACCTGAGATGGTCCCTCGACCATCCCTTCCCCCACATGAAGGAATCCCCATGACGATTCCCATCCTTACCCCCACCACCCCCCCACTCACTAACCTCCCGACTATAGTTGGGGGCAGGAGAAAGAAGAAAGAGCCCACCGCTCCACTTCCTCCACGCATCTCACAACCTTGCGCACTATGTTAGAAAGAGGGCCACCAAACCAACAATTTTCCCTCACTACCTGAATTACGGAATTTGATCCCCCTCAATCTAACTCCCACAACACCCGCCACTACTGCTAGTCCCACCACTATCACCCACCCCTCCAGTAGTAAAGTGTTGAGGACCAAATATGCTTGTGCTATATGTTCGGAGTATGGCCATTACAGCCATCATTGCCCAGCACTACCACGCTTTCGGCATACATTAGCAGTTGTACGCCAGAACTTCCAGAACAACCCCAGTCCTACTAAGTCCTCGTCAACAACTATCATTGACATCCGCTATGTCACCACTTCAGTCAATGAACGTATGAGATGCCCTTGCTCTCTCTGCGATTCATTAGCTCATTTTACATATCAGTGTCCTATGATCCTTGAATATAGGCAAGGTCAATTGGCCTCCTTCACCAACCCACAGAGGCAGAAAATTGCATGACCTCGTCACTAGATGACAGTCATGTCATTTCTCCCGAGCCTGAGGCACTCCCAACGCCTCCATGGTTCTTCAATGACATCTCTGAGGACTTACCCCGTAACCCCCCCAACTCCCCTTCTCATCCCCCTGTAGACACTCTCCACCCAACCACCACAGGTACCCCTCAGTACTTCAATATATGGTTTATGTCGAGTGAACCCTCACCATCTCCTAGCATTTCCCCCTCTGCTTCTCCATCTGGGAGCAACCACACTGTCACCAAGATCACTCCTCACGACCCCTTGTATTCTCAGTGTTTCCAATGCGACAAGGAAATACTTGAAGAGCTAAACTAACCCGACTCACCCTGGGACGCGCTACATCACCACGCACTCTTCTCTTCACAGGACGCCCCCATGCCTCCTAACCAAAACCCCATTTACGCGGTCGAAACCAAAGATTTTATCCTGGGCGGGCCTATCGATTGGTTCAACAATCCCATTCATTCCCCTGATGCATTTGAAGAAGGAAACATGGCCAACATTTCCCCCACCATCAAAATCGACATTTCTATTAAACATGGCATCATCGAAGATATCACCATTGGAGTTTCTTGCACTCCTCAGGAAATCGTTGCATACAAAGCCCTCTTCTAGGAATATAGGGATATTTTCACCTGGTCATACACGGAAATGCCTGGCCTCGATCCCTCTATTGTCTAACATCGCATCGACACCTGGCCCGACATCACACCAGTTCACCAAAAATAGCGACCGCTACACCCATCCAAAGCCGCGGCTATCAAAGCCGAAATTGAAAAATTACGCGTTGTCGGGTTTATTTACCCCATCGCTTACACTTCATGGGTTTCCAACCTTGTACCCGTCGAAAAAACACAGGGCACTATCCATGTTTGCATAGACTTTCACGATATCAATAATGCATGTCCCAAAGACAACTTTCCAACGCCTTTCATCGATCAAATTATCGACAACTGCACCGACCACGAGGCTCTCTCCTTTATGGATGGATTCTCTGGCTATAACCAAATTCAAATCCACCTAGCCGATCAGTATAAAACCGCATTCATTACCCCATGGGGTACTTTTGCATATCGTGTCATGCCTTTCGTCTTAAAAAATGCTGGCGCAACCTTCCAGTGGGCAATGACATACATCTTTCACGATCTGGCCAATATCATCCTTGCCTACTTGGACAACCTCACAACTCGATCCAAGAAACGTACCCAGCATCTCGATGATTTACGAATCATCTTTCAGCGGTGTCGTCAATACAACATCCGCTTGAACCCTCTCAAGTGTGTGTTCTGTTTCACTGTAGAGCGCCTCCTTGGTTTTATTGTTTCCCAAAGCGGTATTACCATAGACCCCCTCAAAGTTCAAGCTATCACCGAAATTCCACCTCCTCAGAATTTACGAGAACTTCAGAGTCTACAGGGCAAAGCTAACATTCTTAGACGCTTTGTCCCCAATTATGCCATATCTGCACATGGTTTCCTCTGCTTACTACATCACGACATCCCTTTTTACTGGGACGACCATGCCCAACAGTCATTTGATGATCTTAAAGAAGCTCTTTCAAATGCACCTTTAATTAGTGCACCTGACTATAATCGCGACTGCATCCTCTATGTATCATCATCAGCTGTATCAGTAGTCTGCGTCCTCGTCCAGCTTGGAGATGACAATCGTGAACACGTCATTTACTATGTTAGTAAGAACCTCTCAGGACCACCCTTGAAGTATAACCATGAAGAGAAGCTTTCTCTTGCAGTTGTCCTCGCAGTGAAGAAACTGCACCATTACATTCTTCTTCGCACCACCAAGGTCATCACATATTCCAACCCTATGCAGTACTTGCTTAGTCGTCGCCAAGTTAATGGAAAATTCGCTTGATGGATCGTTATCCTTCAGGAGTAAGACCTCAAGTTCTCAACACCTAAGAGTAATAAGGCCCTCGTTCTCGCCGAACTTGTCACGGCCTTCCCCTCTGATACCACTAGTACCCCCGTCAATACTGACTTTCTAGATGAACATCTCTTTTACATCACTTCAGATGACCCTTGGTATGGCGACCTTCTCATCTACCTACGAACTCAAAAGTTTGGTAACCACCTTTCATGAGATGATCGTCGACGTATTCTCCATTAGGCCCCCCGCTACCTCCTCATTGGAGACATCCTATATCGGCGGGGCGTCGACACCATTCTTCATCGATGCCTGACAATTGACGAAGACGACATAGTCTTAAACCACTGCCACAGCGGTGCATGTGGGGGCCATCTTTCAGGTATATCCATTGCTCAAAATATTATCCGAGCTGGTTACTTTTTGCCTACCTTGTTTCATGATTGCATTCATGCTGTGAAACGATGTGAGCAATGTTATCTCTATGCCAACAAAGCCCAAGCTCCCCCCGCTCTTCTTCACCATGTTATTACTGCCGACCCTTTTTGTAAATGGGGCATCGAATTTATGACTTGTAATCCCCCCTCAAGCAATGGTCACAAATACATTTTTGTTGCCATTGATTACTTCACCAAATGGGTCGAATCTATGCCCACTTTCAACAACACCGCTGACACTGCAGCGCACTTTTTCTTTAACCACGTCATATCCCGTTTTGGAGTACCACTCCAACTCATTTCCAACCATGGGAAACACTTCGAAAATGAGATCTTCATCTAACTCTCATCTCGGTTAGGCTTCGCTCATGAGTTTGCCTCACCATATTACCCTCACCATATTACCCTCAGTCAAATGGACAGGTCGAGGAAGTTAACAAAGTCCTCAAGATCATGTTACAACACACGGTTAATAAACATAAAACCAATTGGAATCATATGTTATTTTCTGCGCTATGGGCTTATCGAACGGCAGTGAAGACCGCTATTGGGTTCACGCCATTCCATTTAGTCCATGGGATTGAGGCAACTCTTCCCATCGAGTGAGAAATCCCCACCTTACGCACCGCAATTGAGCTATTACCTGACACTGCTCCAATGGAGCAGCGCTTATTGAACTTGGAGTCTCTGGATGAATATCGTCGATCTTCCTTACAGAACAACGAGGCAGCTAAAAAATGATCCAAGGCTACCTTTGATCACCATGTCAACCTTCGATCATTCCGCGAAGGTGACCTCATCCTGGCTTATGATATCGCTCATGACACCTTTGGCCATGGAAAATTCGAATCACTTTGGCATGGCCCTTACATTATCCAACATTTCCTCACCAAAGGCGCATACATCCTGGCCTCCCCCGAAGGACTCTCTCTCAAGGAACCCGTCAATGGGTTATATGTCAAGAAATTTTATGCTTAAAAGTAGTCATTCTACTTTATTTTATTTATTTTTTAGTGTTTTTAATCTTTTTTCTCCTCCCCTCTCGTCTAAAACTATCCTTTGTGCTATTGACAGATGCCTCCTCCACCAGCTTACCACATCGGTTACGCCGACAGTGCCAGTCATTGGACACAAAATCTCGCTTTGGCCGCTTGGGCTCTCTACACCCCCTCACATGAAATACTACATTCAAGCGGCATATGTTTGGGGCCAACAACCAACAACCAAGCCGAATACACTGTGATCATTGGCCTGCTGGCCAATTCCTAGAATCATCATATTCGTCACCTTAGCGTATTCCTCGACTCTCAACTAGTCGTTCTCCAGCTCAATAATGTATACCATGTACGTGATCCGTGCCTCTTTCGCAAATACCTACAGGTTAGGTTGTTATATCGACATTTTGATTCCATTACATTTACACATATTCCAAGACAATTGAATCAAACAACAGATCAAATAGCTAACATGGTGTTAGTTTGGCATATATCACATCAAGCTACACATACATAAACATCTCACAAAAACCTGTCACAGCATATATATAGAATAGACATCATCAAAATCATCAGCAAAAAACACATGTAGACACCAGATGAATCTCAAAATATGTATACTCATGTATATATAAAATCCCATCAGGCCATCCGAATGTTTACATACAAAAATACATGTATCCGCAGGCCAATGCAACACCTCGGTACAACAAATGGGCTCACCAACCTATATACAACAAAAACATAGATATACATCAAGCACCACTCATGGTACCTCTATTGCGCCACCACCTGCTCCTCCCTCAGGCGGTGGTGGCCCACCACCACCTGCCCCAGGCGGTGGCGATCCACCCACGGGACCCTCCTGCCCCGATGGTAGACGTCCACTCGTCATAGAAGCAATCACTGCTGCCCGTCGCACTATGGCTCGCCATGGTGGCGGCACCCCCACACACTGCTCCAGGAAACTCTCGTTCTGGATGCGCGTCCACATGCCCTCAGGCACGTCCTGCAAAACCATCTCCAGATGACGACGTATATCATCATAATCCACTCCGGACGCCGTCGGAGGAGCGTGTGATGGCCCTGCACCAGGGTCATCGAACCGGCGCCTCCTTGCTTCCCTCTTTGGCTCAATTGGTCGCCCTGCGACATCCTCCCACCGTCATCTCTCTCCATGCGGTAGTCTCTCCATCTCTCGACGAGACGACGCTCTCTGCATCTCCACCTCGCGCCCGCGAGGTGCCACATCTTCACATGCACAAAAAAAACAACAACAACAACAGATAGTATCAGCATCTATATCATATAGATATGGACTGATATCTCAAAACACAACATAAACCAAAACATGCACACCAATAATAAACATACCTCGATGGTCAAACACCTCCCCTGGAGGTAGCACCATGTCCGGGTCACCCCAGAAGTCCACCCCAGCATAGGGGTACCGAAGTATCACCTAAGGCATCTGTCGCCATATCCATGTTGCCTCTACTGAAAATAAGTGGCCACCTTCGCCACCACCGTGACGAAGAAAAACTGTCGACCACCGCCTCAACCGTGGCTCTCGCGCCCCTGGCATCTCTAGTAGAACCCTCGGGCACAACATCGACACCCTCTCTAAAAACTAGGCCACTAGGATGGACCCAAAAGCAAACTCTCCTCCATTAGTAGACCGACAGTGGTCCAACTGTGCCACCATCCTAGCATGAAGCATCATCCCCCAAGTGAACCACTCACCGGCCAACACTCTCTCTAGCACCAATATCTGGCCACCACTAATCCACTGGGTCGCAAGTGACCCATATATCCAAACAATCATCACCGCTATACAACGATGTGCCAAGGAGTCTATCGCCCCAATACTCACCATAATCCCAGACATAAAGTCTCGACCTGAGCAATATCTCCAACCAATATCGGCAAGTAAAATAGTCCTGGGCAATACCACCTCCGCCGGTAGGGGTGTTCCCCGAAAGGGGAGCCCAGTCAAGAAATAAATATCCTCCACCGCAGTGAAGGGGATCTTCTCTCCTCGTACAAGGAAGCAGTGCAGCTCCGGACTCCACATCTGGATCAGGAACTACAACAAATACTCCTATGCCCATATCAACGGGCACTCAAAGAACTTTAGCAACCCACAAGTTGCCAAAGTTGCACGCACGCACGGCCCCTCAATGGCCATGGCATCTCGCAACTAGGCCCAGTCTCGCTCTCGCCACCGCATCGGCATCGTCACCATCGTCCACCTATAAACATCACAGAGTCCTATATCAGCTCATGCAACCATCAAAAACATCAAAAAGACTCGTTTTTTACCCTTCAACCTTGCCTCCTAGGTGTGGTTTTTGTTACCCACAGGCGCGCACACATGCGCGCCTTTTTACTACACAGGCGTGCATATATGCGTGCATGTTCATTACATAGGCCCACATATCTGTGCACCTGTACACTGCACAGGTGCACATCACTGCTCACCTGTTCGCTTCACAGGCGCGCCCTTACGCGCACCTGTTCACCATACAGACGTGTACAGGTACGCGCCTGTCAAACCCACAGGCGCGCACTGTTGTGCTCTTGTTCAACTCACAGGTGCACCCTTCGGGCGCACCTTAAATTCTTCCTATCGCGCACCCATGCACGTATATTCGGTGTACAGGCGCACACGTATGCGTGCCTATCACCGAATCACCCACGCATGTGGGGCCCACACCTCATAAATATCCCTGTACGGCCCTCCGTACAAACCCTGCCCAAAAATTGAAAACCTATTTCTATGCAGGATGATCAGACCACTAACCTGATACTCGCAAATCCTCAATCGACTGCCTCATCCTCCCCGAATCTACAAATCTCCTCTGAAAATTGCTTGTCCACTCACTATTGCAGAAGGTACAAATGAGGTGGCAATGTGGGCCCTACAACTATATATAGGCCTTTTGCCAAACTTCCACTCACCATTCCGGGAGCCCAAGGTGTCCATTTTTCAAACCGTCTTCAGCCACGGGATCAGTATCCCAGCACCTACATCACAACAGTCCCTGGGTCTCTTTTCATCCTGAGCCCCTGGGGCACCTTTTTTATCATGGTCAGGTACGCGTGCGCATAGTCACATTTATCAAATACATGCTCATATCTTTGATTCTCTTCAAATGTTGTTCACTTTGGGTATTTGGTTTTCATGTGTGCAAGTACTTGATCATCATCCATCGACACAACCCCTTCAGGTATATAATCAACACTGGAATGTAGTCTTTCCCACTGTATCACATCTACATTTCCAGTCACACCCTCTGATATTGGCCTCTAGGATCCCCATTCCCAGCTCTGCAGTACCCACGCCTCCATTTGCACCTTCGGTACTGTTACCTGGTAGCATTCTTACCCACATGAGTTGTCCCATTCATAGCACCTTTTGGCACTTTTGACACTCATGCTGTTCTTCATTACCCTTTAGGGATGGGAGTCCCAATAGTCTTTCATCATGTCGTGAATCAACCACATACTCCTTCTCCTCATTTTGCTAGCCTTCCCACACGGACTCCCAGATTATCTCTTTACGGTTCTATTTTTTACCTGCACCTCCGCAGTATCATGAACCCTCCATTTCATCCACAATCAGTTTGCCCATCTGCAAACCTACCTTCATTTCACCTACCTCATACATAAACTCACCAATGGGGCCCCCACCCTTCATTAGTCTCCCAAGCACATTATTCCCTACATGGGCCACCCATATCACACTGGGGCACCCGTTTCTGTATCTATACATTTCTCCCCAATTATTCGTTATTTATTGTACAAACGCCTTTATTTCTAGTCATTACATTCTCTTTTTGTCGTCACCTTTGGCGACTTGCTTCCTTCCTTTTTTGGCCACACGCAACCCATGTCACCCTTGGTTGGAGCATTACTTATCATCTACCCTTGTCAGCCTCGTCCACCTCTTCAGAGTACCCCA
>ML804024.1:88345-127980 GCA_009831015.1 Picea engelmannii
GATGGTGATTAAATCTTTTGGTAAGTTAAGTTAGACAATGTTGGTGATTAAATGTTTTGGTAAGTTAGATACTAAAAATAAATGTTTTGGTAAGTTAGATAATAAAAATATCAATGTTTTGGTAAGTTGGATAATAAAAATATTGAGGGTATATTGAGAGTAACATTTTAAACTAACAATATGATAATTGATGATAAGGATATGGTGAGTTGGACCAAAAAAAATAATTTAAAGTTAGCAAAGTATTTAACATTTTAACAAAACAATATGATAATGCTTTGATACTAATATGACAAGGAGATTATGAAAATGACCGCTTTATCTTTGATGGTGATTAAATCTTTTGGTAAGTTAAGTTAGACAATGTTGGTGATTAAATGTTTTGGTAAGTTAGATACTAAAAATAAATGTTTTGGTAAGTTAGATAATAAAAATATCAATGTTTTGGTAAGTTGGATAATAAAAATATCGAGGGTATATTGAGAGTAACATTTTTAACTAATAATATGATAATTGATGATAAAGAAATTACATAATATTACACCTATATATAATATTTTAGGTGATTATTTTAGTTTGAAAAATCATGTGTATATAGATTAATATTCAATAAAAAGTATACAATTTACTGTTAAACTTGTAAATGTTTTATGAATATTATTAATTTAATTATATTTATATTAAAAATATATATATATATATATATAACAAATTTGGTAAATAGTTTTTTTATAAAATGACTAAAATATAATCAATTGACAAAATTTGCTCCGAAAAAATACCATACTAGACAATAAATATGTATAGGGTATACGCATAATCTAACATTTTAGCAAACAATATGATAATGCTTTGACAATAATATGACAAGGGAATGGGTGACAATGGTCATGAACTTTAGGTTGTGAGTTAGACTATGACAAGGTCACTAGGGTCTGACCTTTCGTGAATGAGCATGCTATTAGACAACAGTAGGCATGCTAGAGAAATTTCTGGATCAAAACTACGTGTAGAGTTTTCAAACTTCTGGATCAAAACTGTGTGTGGAGTTTTGAAAACTCCACACACGGTTTTGATCCATAAGTTTCTCTAGCATTATGACTAACTATGAAAACTTGCATACTCATAACATTAGGCATCTTTGATTTTTGAGTAATAATTAATGGCCAATAAGGTAGGATGTCTATTGAATGAAGTCGAGGGAAAAAAATTACATATATCTCAAAGACATGCAAATATTTAAGCCTAAAAAGGCTAAGGAGCCCCTTTTTATTTTATGCCAAGGATTATTGTGCACAACAAGGTAAAGGTAAACGATGGTTTATTTCAAGCAAGTGATATTCAAGAAACGTGGGCAAGATGAAATATGAAAGTGGGGAATAGATTCCATAAGCTCTTCTCATTGTATCATGTGATCTAGATATCAATATTTCCATGAATCAAATTTATGCACTATATAGACTTTCACTCTAAATCAACATATAACATGTATAACAACATGCATATTAAAATCATAATCTGTCATTTTTTTTACATTATTCAACCAACTATGAATCAGATAATATTCTATAAAATCCAAAGACTCTCGAAGTGGTGGAAACCTGAGACAATGTTGTTATCACTGGAATTTCGTCCGCAAATGGTTACAGGAATCCAACATCTTCAAAACACTCATTAGTTCACTCATGGACCAAAAATGCATTTCCAAAAGGTCCAAAACTATACAACCAGTTATAAAATCAGCATGCGCTAAGATTACACAAGGAGCGTGCACACATGTGCCATCCCGAAACACAAGAAAAGCGCACATGCGCATGATGTGCGACTGTGGACGCAAAAAACTGCTCACCCCTCAGAACGTCGCATTCATGATATTGGTCGGCCTTCCACCCACTTCTGGTTTAGCTTCCAAGTCGATTTGTCACCCAAATCTCAACTGAATCCGACTGGGGGGCTGGTCAAAGACCTAAGGGTGCCCTAAAGGGCCCCTTGTTCACACTAAGAACTGGTTGCATAATGCCTCAAAGCTATGCTATAAAATGTAAGGTAGCACTTGGACATGGGACCTGGGCTTACAATGGTGGTTGGACTACTTCAGCATGGTGGATTTTCTTTCTAAATAGGACCTTGGTTCTTCAGTCTTCTTCAGCATTATGGTCCACAATTATCCATGGGACCCTGGTATATGGTTGTACATCAAGCGTTGAGGACAACGCTTTCATAAGGGGGATGGAATGTACGGTAGCTAGAGAGGTAGTGGGGGGGCCCAGAGGGCGCATAGTGATAATAGTGGAGGTCATTCAATGTAAGGTGGATTAGGTCCACTATATTATTAAATAAGGCACACTATGGTAGTTAGATATAATAAATGGGTAATTAGATATAATAAATGTAAGAGGACTTCTTAGAAGGTTATACTTCTAGAAGATTCCTCCTTTAGAATGTTCTTAGGTGATGGTAGCACTATATAAAGGGATTCAAGCAATGTAATGAGACATGAAGAGAATTAGTGTATTTGGAGCGGTAGCTCAATAGGAGGATGCCCCCTCGAAGAGGCAAGTGAACAGGAGAGGATCCCTTCCATAATAGGATCCATTGTATGGTGTTGCCCTACCTCAAGGGTTTTGAAGTAATAAAGTGTGGTTTCTTCTATATAGCTTTGTGGATCTATTGTGTATTCAATAATTGTGGTGATTATATTTGTAGATCTATTTTGGTTCTTAACATAAAAGGAGGCCATGGGTGCACTATATTTCCAAGGAATTCATTTGTATTGCTATGCTCCTTATATTCTCTTGGAGGATCCTCTTTGCTCATCAAGAACATGCAAGCACCATTTCATTTAGCCATTCATATCACCTCTTGAGTGAATGAGCTTTGGATTCTCTTCACCATTTCATTCTAGTTTGTTACTTGTAAGAAGAGCTCAATATTTGGGGGTCCAAGAGCCCTCCCTTGGAGGAAGAGGGGACCCATATCTCTCCCTTTCTCTTTGGTGTTTTCCCACTAATACAATCCTATCCATTGGTGGCATGAGTGTTGTTTGTTTTTGGTTTTAATGTTCTTATGCACTCTAGTTTAATTTTTTTTATTGTTCTTAGTTTAGTTCTTTGTTTATTTCTTATGCTTGATACTTCTAACTCTTTCCTTCACTGTTGTCTTGCCTAACTAACCCAACTAGGCTTGTAAGCATATCTATTTTTCTCATTCGGGTGACAAAAGAGGTGCAACAAATGTGATCCAGATTGGATCATTGTATTATTTTTATCTATCTCAGTACTTTCTAGGTGGAAAAATTGGAGGAATCAACTTGCAAGGCCATTTTGATGGCTAGTCCAAATTTGGAAATTTGGGTCCAAAAAGCCATATGAAATCTTACGGATCTATTTTGAGGCATAAAATGACATTTTTTTATGGTCCAAACCTTACTATTAGAAATATTTTATATCCTACACACAAAGACCTTTCCAACAGTGCAAGAATCGCCTCAATATGAGTTTGTATGCGAAAGTTATGCCTCTCGTGAGTTGACCTACCATATTGAACACCATGGTGCATGTGGATACCATGTCAACCCCCATCACGTAAGTGTATGGGAATAGCCATGTGATGAATTTTCTAGAACACTCTAGAAGGTTATGGTATTGAATTCCTTAATTGAGGGTTAAGGAATTCAATACCATAACCCTAGATGGCCATCGAGTCATATTAAATATTGTGCCACTGGGAGGAGAAGGGGTTCCATTCTATGTTATTGTATTTTGTTCCATAGCAGAGAAGAACACACATGAGTGGGAAATTAGAGAGCATAAAAGAGGGGGTTAATGTTCTATAACATCCAAACAGACCACGGGTCTTTGGTAACTCCATAGAGAGTGACTTCTCCTTTGTATTTGCATTATTTCCATACCATAGAAAAGAGAAGAGAGCAGAGAAACCTCACCTTCTAGCTGGGTTTTCTCCCATAAGGTTTTTCCAAAGAAAATATTTGTGTTATTTTGTGGATGGTGTGTGATTATATTTTATTGTTCTATATTTTCATCATTTTATCTATTTCATGCATAAGCAGAAAATCAGTAACTAAATATTCTAGAATCTAAAATAATTTAACCTTTATAGTGTAGATTTCAGTTTTATTTATCAGATTTGTTGTGATGGACTGTTCCAGTGGAACATCCACGGAAATTTACAAATCATATTGGTATCAGAGCAAGGTTTTCTTGGGGTATTTGTGGAAATTTACCGGTATCCAAAAAATGGTTTAAGAATAAATCCATAGAACCCTAGCCATGACAGACGAGCATGTTCATAAAAACCCTCAAAATCTAGCAAAAGAGAGATTTGATAGTTTGGAGGCATGGTTCATTGATATCAACTGCAATATGAACCTCCTCATGGAATATCTAGCAAGCAAGCTCGGACCATTCAGAGGTGATGGATGTTCTAACCCGAAGATCATATCGAAGGGAAAATCAAGAGATTGGGAAGACCCAAGAAATAAGTCATGGAAAGAACTCGAGAAAGAGTAGTCGAGTTTGAGTATCATTAAGCCTTCATAGACCCTATTCAATATGGAAGCAAAAGTGGGCATAAATTCATACCAAGGTGAGACCGATGCACTAAAACTGAATCATTGGTTGCAACAACTAAAAGTTTTTTTAGCATTCACCATATAGATGAAGAGAAAAATATTTTATTTACTAGATTGAAGTTAGAGGGACATGCTTTAACCTGGTGGGAAATCCGTACAGAAACACTAAGGCTGGAGGGTGATCTACCACTAACTAGGTGGGATGAATTCAAAACCCTAATCAAGTCCCAATTCTGCTTGATCGGGTATGTAGAGGACCAATGGATCCGGTAGCACTACTTCAATCATATGCAGGGGCAGAGTGTATAGGAGTACACCACTGAGTTTAGAAAGGTGACCATCATGTAGGTATCTCTTCCAAGAACCCAAATGTACTCCTCAAGTATCTGGGGGATTTACATAGTCATCTACGAAATTAGGTGTCACTCTTCAAGCCAAGGAAAGTGGATGA
The DNA here is from genome assembly GCA_009831015.1 of Picea engelmannii. Lineage (NCBI taxonomy): Eukaryota > Viridiplantae > Streptophyta > Pinopsida > Pinales > Pinaceae > Picea > Picea engelmannii. Next base: position 93,388 of record ML804024.1, read on the forward strand.
GGTGTGTGTACAAGCACAATACCTGGAAAACATATGCCAAAATAACGGGTAGCCAAGTGGTTGTAAGAAGAAAGAGCACCAAGGAGATTCCAAGGAGGGGAAGAAGAAGTGGAAAGGGGGAAAAGATAAAAATACAACAACCACTACACATCAGTGCAAATATATCAGCAACTATTGCAATCATTGCATCATTGATGACCACACCAAGGAAAAGTGTTGGAAACTACATCAAGAGATTAACCCAAAGAATCGTAAGAAGGACAAAAAGAAAAAAAACCTTATATCCAAAACTTTGAGCATTCAGATTGAAAGTAGCTCTGATGTTGATGAAATTTTTGTCTTCACATTTGTGCAAAAGGAGGCGAATCTGAGTAGCATTCATCACCAAGAAGAGAAGTAGATGACCAAGCTCTTCCACATCAATATTCAGGTTAAGAAGACCAAGATAAATGCTTTGTTCAACTCTAGTTCATAGGATAATCTCATAGTAGTAGATCTGGTCAACAATCTTGGATTGAAGGTTCATGGCCATACTAGCCCCTATCCATTGGGTTGGGTAAACAAGGATGAAAAGATAAAGGTAAAAAAATAGTGCAAGATCAAATTTGTTGTAAGTGTTGATTTTAAAGATGAAGTAGAATATGATGTAGTACCAGTGGATGTATGTGGAGTAGTGTTTGGAAGCCCCTACATGTATATGAGAGATTTTATCTTCATGTGGAGAGCCAACCAATACCGCTTCATCAAGGATGGGAAATCCTTCATCATCAATGTGCACAAAGGAAAATCTAAAATTTCACTCGAAAGTTCCATTCAAGCTAAGAAATTGATCCGTTCTAACAATAAATATGTCTTACTTTTATTAAGAGAAAATAAGTCTGATGAATAGTCGTTAAAATTAAAGAAATCCCTGGAGGGGTGTAATAAGGAGAAGAAAAATGAATTGGAGGGGTTTTTAAATGCTTATAGGGGAGTGTTCCAAGATCCTAAAGACCACCTAAGAGGGAAGTGGAGCACGAAATCAAATTATTTCCAAACTTGTTGACGGACGAAAATGAACGCTCGTCAACTGGAGGAGTGGATTCAGTCCGGGGTTGTCTAAATAACCCAAGCCGTTTGGGATGATCCACCCCGATGGGTTTAGCGGCTCCGTTGGTCGATCTAAGTCCTAGGAAAATGAAAGAAAACTAACTAAAGGAACTAATCTAAATGAAATCAACAATTAAAGAAAACTAATAAACAAATCTGAAATAAATATATACAATCTATTGTCTTAATATTATACAGAAATAATTCTATGAAATTAAATGTTCAATTAACAATAGAATTAGATCCCAACTACAAATGTACAATATTTACAGATCACGGATTTTAAATCGAAAACCTAAAAAAAACATTTGTGAGTTGTCCTATGACAACAAAGCTATTATTTTTGAGTTTTATAATTTTATGAAACAAAAATAAAATGACAATTATCAAAGATGAATAATTAAAATAACAATATGTACTATAAAACTAAACTATACATCTATCTAAACTACTGGAAATTCTCGAATTTATTATCTATCAAATTGCAAATAATGATCTAACCTGAAATAATGCTTTCCAATTTGTCCCGTGCAAAGTATCCGATTCAGCTGTTCGATGGGAGGAAACCCGCACCAGATTTTCCACGAGCTTCTTGTAAACAGGAAGCAGTAGTTCTCTTTGAATGTAAATGACAGAACAAACAAGACATAAAATGACAACAATCTTATACTTTACAAATCATCACAGTTAGATAAATCCCTATGTGAAGATCTGTACAAAACAATTCATTTGATCGAAAAAGATAAACCTTTACTCATCAAATTGAAACAGAGTGATTGTTGTGCTAAAAATGAGATACATAAGATATGGACAAAATTTAAATCACGACACATTAACCTGTAATAAGTCTTGATATCTAAAGTAGTCAATGACTTGATCACAAATTAGAATGCACAAAACTTGAATGAAAGCATGATAAATTGAAAGCTAAAGCTGTTACAAAAGATCCACTTCCATTCGAGTCTGTATCATCATAAATCCATAGTCTTGTTCTCCCAACAGTGATGGGTTCATTACAAAAAATAACAAGTATTTAAAGACCACAGGGTAAAACATCCATGTGGGAATTATCAAAAACAGTTACAAAAAATCTGGGAACAATCTCCCAAGTCTCTATTTCTTCCTATGACTAACAACTTAAAACAAAACTATATCTAAACTGCCATAGCATCTCCAATTTGTCAATGAAATTCGTAGGTACCTATGGATAGACAAGAATACACAAGTTTAGATAATGTTTTATTGATAAAATTAACTAGTCTAATTTGAAAATAGAACCGTTTTAAATCAATCCAAAACTAATAGAAATATATTCGATGTATTAAACCAAATATTTAATTACTGATTCCAAACAAAGCGAATCATTCATACCACAACAAACCAAAACTTGTATGCAAATTGAAGCAAATGAAATCGTGGTCACTTAACCGAACGGTGATAGGAATATATGCAAAACACTTTTTATTACCAATTCGGAGCGGACAGAATAATTTGAAACCAACGAAATGATATTTGAATCAACCTCAATTCAAAACAGACTATAACCGATCAAGCAAATATTTCATATTCAATACAAACGCAATAGTTTATGTCGACTTAGAACTTAACAAAAATCGTTTTTAAATCCAAAACTAACAGAGTTGTTTTTTTGAATCAATAGATTACATTGTATTTATCAAACCAATCTTTGATATTAATGCATCGCATACATAAAAGACTATGCTAATTCAAACATAAAGAATCGTTTCAAAATCAAACCAAACAGAACCGAATCAAGCTAACTTAGAGCCGACACAATCCAAGAACAACAAAATCATATTAATCAAATCATAGCTACATTGGATTTTAGCAAAACGAATTGATGCAACAAATAGTTTGTGCCAATTCTAAACGAAATCTTTTGTGCTAATTCAAATACATAACGAAATCATTTATGGTAATTCGAAGAAAACAGAATTGTTTTTATTCTATTTAAACAAATAGGACCAATAGAAAGCAAACCCAATCGGTCATACTAATTCAAACCAACTCATAAAACAAAATCGATGTTGAAATACATACCTGGGCAGTAGGAAAATGATTCAATCAGGATAACTTTGAATTGACGAAGGCCGTTACTACCTCAACATTTCTGAAGACAATTGAACCGGTGGTTTTTTGCTTCTTCTCGTTGGCATGTAGCCTGTCTCTTTCTTTTGACAACGCTGTCACCCGTTCCTCCAAAGATTTAATCTTAGATTGCAACAGGGGAACATCGGTGTAATAACGTTCAAGCTAAGAATTGCATTGAATGCAAGGTGGTCGATTTGGCTTTGGCATCACAGGTGAGGGTTCTTTCAAGTTACCAGGGGTGTCACTGTGAAGCTTAATTCCCAGGAATTTAGGGTCGTTCTTGAGGCATGGAGGTAAGTTGGAAACATAGTCATAGGGTTCCATTGAGCAGAGGCCGTGAGAGTAAGGGTATTCCTCAGCTAGGAAATGTTCAATCTCAGAGTCTGAATCCTCGCTCAAGACGATTGGATTCTGGTCAATGTCTTGTTTGGGTTTGTTCCTAGCACATATGGATATCCATCGTGCATTTTTCTTTCCCTTAATGTTGACACCAATAACACCTTTGCCTTTCTTCCTTACAGGCCTCTTGACGACCTTGGTATTGTCTTTAGCACATGGGTCGGCCATGGTATTGGGTAGGTCAATGTTGGGGCAATTCGAGGCTTTGACAGGGGGTAGAAGGGTAGGGAGTGGCACGGTTGGCCCAACCAGAGTTTCAGTAACCAAAAATTTGTCCACTTGGACACACTCGGGAGTGGCAAAGCCATTCCTAGATAGGAAGGCTTGCCAACAGTCACCGCTAAGGCTCAAATGGTGGACGATAATGAATTTTATCAAGCAGTGATGGAAAAGACTGCTATCAGCCTTCTCATGCTTAAAACGTTTGGACATCTTGTACAGACTGTGTAGGAGATAGTGCGACATGTTCAGAGCGTAGTCTATAAAATTCATCAATAACTGAAGATGATAAAGAAATACCAAACCGTAACGACCTTCGCAGGTCACAAATTGTTTAACAATTGCCAATAGATCATGCCACCTGGGCTTGAGGGTGGCGACAGGCATACCTCTATCACAACTAACAACCTTCCTTGATGTGAAAAGGAGCGGCCACGGCACCTCGTCCACTTTCGAGTTCTTAAACCACCTCTGTCCTTTAGTTGGTAATCCTGTAGCCAAGCTGAGGAATTCCTCATTTAGTTCAAGTTGTATATCTCTGACCTTAGCCCTGCATCCGTCAAAGGTGAGGGCAAACTGTTGGGCTACCGAAAGGTTGAAAACCCTCAAATTTTTGAACAAAAACCAACCATCCACTATTTTCCAAATCCTCACGAGCATTGTCGAATAGCAGGAGTGTTTGGTTGCCATTAGGTTCTATGCACACCACAGGCACCATAGGAGAGGGCACACCATGGGCAGGGTGAAGGGTCAAGGGTTTGGAAAAGTTATACACACGATCGAAAGCTCAAGGATTTCCCCAAAACCAACAGAGGTAACCTGGGATAGAAGGTAGGCATTAATGCCTAAGTGTGTGAGGGTGGTGGAACGAAATCAACCCATGCAAAATAGTCATATCCAAATGTACAATCGACGAAGCATATGGTGATCACTATTGCAATGTGTTAAAAGCAATGCCATTCAAATAATTAAGGTAAACCATGATAAGTCGACCCAAATATTTGCACAAGCAATAGTGTTTGCATGGTTTTAAAAATCAAAACAATGTTTCGAATAAAGCACCAAGGATTCGATCACAAAATGTATGCTTTGTATAAAACCATTGAATTAAGGGTTTAATCACCATGTTAATGTGTTGTTATGAAACCATTGAATTCTATCAAAATAAATAGAACATCAAACCACCATTGAAACAAGGACTCAATCACAATCATTAGAATATCATCACAGTCTCATAAAAATGAAATCATATTAACAACAAAAAAATGCCAAATGAGTAAAGGTTTTGGTGTCTTGCCAACTGTGTGACCATAATTGAATTGGAAATGCAATGAACATATAGACAAGAGTAACCATAATAAATTAGTGACGATTTAATTCCATTGACATGACTTCGAAATCATAGTTTCCACGCTTGCAGTCGTGAAAACAAGAACAAAGGCAGGTGTGCAAATGCGCAATATAATCATGTCATTATATCCAAAGGATTGCGATGAGAATCAAGGGTTCCAAAACACTTGTGTAGGCAGCTTATAAAGATAGGATAAAAATGTGAAATGGCTTCCAACAATGGCGACACACTGGTAGAAGTAGTTATCTCTGCCAAAAGAACAGATTTAGATTATGATAATGAGAAAAATTCTAACACAAAAACAACAACCAGAAAATTGTTTAAACATCATTAGTAATCAAATATTCCAGCAGTGCTTAAAGGATGAAAACTAATGACAATCTTAAGACAAGCGAGCCACGATATTAAAGATAAAATCTCCAAAACTGTTGACATAGCCACTACTGCCAGCAGGCATTCATAGCCTCAACAGGGTTGCCATTTAACCCACTCTGATATTTGTATCCTGCCAAGAAGTTCCAGATCAGAATAAAGGACATTTTAAGGTCAAGTTATCTCATATTTGCAAATTTTCGTATACCCGACATTGCTTCGCTGCCAGCGGGCCTGTTCAGTACCCCGACGAAGTTGTCTTGGCTTCATGCATGCATTTACCCGTTGCCAGCATACTTGTTCAGCATCCCGGCAGGTTTACAAACACTTCTCACAGATCTTTAATGATTTATTTGGTTTTTTAAAGATATTTAATTGAGTGGGGTGACGCTAAAAATTGTGATAGTTTGGACATATTTTTTAAGACCTTGAAAGATTTTTTTTTTTTTTTTTTCTAAAACTGTCCTTCATTAAGATTCAGAGATGGTTTGTTTACAAAACCAACCTTATAAGGCAGGGAGACATCTTCTGAGTTATTCCCTTAAGGAACAGGGATAGCGTAAGAAGATAATGGATGATCGTGACATGCTTCACTCTCAGATCGAAATCAGTTAACTTCTTTCAAACAACAGTCTTTTTAACACAGATGTAAATTTCAGAAGTATATTATAATTGATGTTTAGACAATTTTTCAGCAGTCATTCCAGTGAAAGAATTTTCTGTTTTCTTTGTCTGGACAGTTCAAAATGCAAGTATGTGTATTTCCAAAAATAAAAACTGATAAGTACAAGGGGAAAAATCAAAATCAAAACATTAAAAGAAAAGCAAACAAAAGAAAAATATTTACATAGTATACAAAGGGTTGTCATTAAGTGAAATATCTTTTCAGATCTAGGCCATTCACTGGATAGGTGGTTGGCTGTCCCTCTAGATTCTGTAATCAGAAAGAGCTGGGACCCAATTTCTCAGCAATTAAAAACTGTCCCAGCCATAAGTTTTGAAACTTCGTGTGTTCTCCCTTTCCCTCATGCGGTTTGTCCCATTTCAAGACAAGGTCACCTACTTCAAAGTTCCTATCAGAGGCGGAGTTAGAATCAAACCAGCTTTTGACCACTAGTTGATGCTGATATAACTTACGTTTAGCTTGGGCTCTTACCTCCTCTAGTTTCATTAAAGCGTTAATTCGGTTTTCCAAAGGGGGACAGTCTTCCTCTTGTATTTTATGTGATAGATGTAGTGAGGGAAGAAGAATGTGTGGTGGAAGAATTGCTTCTCTACCATAGACGAGAAAGAAGGGAGAGTTACCTACAACATTTTTCGGTGTTACCCTATCAACCCAGATTGCGTTAAATAGTGCATTATGCCAGTTTTTGTGATTCTCAGATACCGTTCTCTTGATGATTTTAATCAGATTCTTATTTTTTGATTCTGCCAATCCATTTCCCTGGGGGTAGTAGCTGGCAGAATACTTCAATTTAATTCATTTTTCTAGAGAGAATTCTCTCATCTCAAGAGACGAAAAATAAGAAGCGTTATCGAATACTAAACAGTCAGGGATACCAAAACGAGTAATAATATTTGAATTTAAAAAGGCAATTACCTGACTGGTATTCATAGTTCTTAATGCGGCAGCTTCAGACCACTTGGTGAAGTAATCTGTGGTTGTTATGATAAACTTATGTTGCTGTGAGGATGGCGGGTTGATTGGACCTATAATATCAAGTCCCCACTGCTGAAAAGGGGAGTCTACTGAAACGGGCTGCAAAGGAAAGGTTGGTTTCCACTTGCGTCACAAGGCATGGGAATCTCTAAAAAGTGTGGGCCAGTAATAACCGGCTCTCAAAACTTTATGGGTAGTGGTGTCACCACCAAAATGCCCACCAGCTTCTCCTACATGCAATTCTAGTAAGACTTTTTCTGCTTCATCTTTCTCAAGACAACGCATTAGTACTCCATCAAAATTTTGACAAAACAGAATACCATTAATCAATTGAAATGAGGAAGATTTTAATCTTAACGCTCTTCTTTTAGTGGGATCCAAGTGACGGGGGGCTGACCCATTTTCAAGACAGAATTTTATATCGTCATACCATGGACTGATAGAGTTTTGTGTTGGACAACTGAGAAGGGGGGGGGTGAATCAGTTGTTACTGTGCTTAAACAATTATGATCCTTTAAAACTCTTTGCATAAACACTGAATGATGATCACATTAATGCAGGAAAATAAACAATGGCACATTCAACATTAGTCACACATATATGAGAAACACAGAGACAGATATTTCTCGAGGAAACCCATACAGGGTAATAACCTCTTTTTCTTTATATGATAAGTAATAGTTACATTCTTTACATTATCATACATATGAGAACCAACTTATAATGAGGCTACAACCTCTGTTTTGCAAGCTGCTACTTGCTGAGAGCACCAACTCTCTGTTTTCTCTAGCACCCACTAGAAGGAAGCACCAACTCCCTGTTTTCTCTAGCACCAACTAGAAGGAAGCACCAACTCCCTGGTTTCTCTAGCACCAACTAGAAGGAAGAACCAACATCCTGGTTTCTCTAGCACCAACCAACTCCCTGAGTGTTTCTAGCACCAACTGGATGGAAGCACCAACTTCCAATCATACAGGCACCAACCTGTATAACAGAGAACAAGAGTTCTCCCTTGCACCACCCTGCCACCCTGGTTTCTCTGGCTGCATCCAGATGGAAGCTACAACTCCCTATGTTCAAGCACCCACTTGAATATATGAGGACAACAGTCCTCCTGAGCACCTCCCAACCTCCCTGAAATATAAATCTTTTCTACTGAAACTTATTACAGTGATATGATGTTCAACAATGGCTTACCAGACTCATCACAATACTGTTGCAATTCGTTGCTCTGTCTGCCTCATTGCCTTTCTGCACACATAACTTGCGCTATCTGTTCTTCTACTTTTTATGCTCTGTGCACCATGTCCATTCACTGCAAAGTTCATCTTCTGTTCAATTCAACTGCTGCACTCTCCTCCTTCTTCACACATGAATTGCCTTCACCAACAACAACCACAGTAAACTCCAGCAGCAACAACAACCGCTTCTCTTCTTTGTACCATGTATATATAGCTTCTGTGCATCTTGTGCATGCAATATTCTCCATTCCTCTACATGCTCATACTATGCCAATATCCTCCACCTCTCAAGTGCTCTGCGTGATCATCATCGTAACTCTTCAGCTTCTCTGGCCGTTTTCCCATGTGTTCATCATCACTGGATGTTATGTTGAGATTCCTCAGCCTCTCTGGCAGTTGAGACTCTTCGTCTTCTCTGTGATAGTCGAGCTCACCTTCTCTGTTTCAGTTATAGGCTTCCACACTCATCCATCTGTCAATACCTTCTAAGAATATTCTTCCTTCACTTGGACGAAGCTTGGAGACTCTTCATCTCCTCTGGCGATCACACAAGGGTCTCTTCGAATTCTCTAGCAGACGTCATCAATGGTTTCTGGAAATTTCACTGCATTGTGCATCATTAGCCCTCCGATATCCTTCAGGTTTATCTGCGCCATTGGATCGATTCCATGGGATCTTGCATTCATTTCGACAATTCTATGATGAGTGTCTCGTCACTTCATTTGGCGATCTCCAAAGTTTCGATACAAAACTTTTTTTGCACTAGCTCATTCCTCTATATGACCATAGGCGGTGACCTCCGGTTACACCGACAATTCACCTTTTCAGTATTTCAGCATTTGTATGATCTAGTGTCTCGGCATTCCTAGACGCGATCCTCGAAATTCTGAGGCGGAGATTATCTGTACTAGGTCCTTCCTCCACGTGACGACATGCGATGACCACCAGATGTGCTAAAAGGCGCTGCAAACTTATGATCTTCATCGACCCTGATCGACGGTCCACGATCTCGATGAATCAATGGTCCAGATCTCATTGTGAATTCGCATCTTGCGGTTCCTTAGATGGAGGTTCTTGTCACTCCAAGTCGCAATAGGTGAAACTTCAAAAAGGAGCTTAGCTGGACTGACTCCTTCCCTTCTCGTGACCAAGGGCTGTGACCACAACCTTATGCATAAGGCACTTTCACGATTTCTCATTTCATGAGTCTGGAGATGAGACATCTCGACTCTCCAATTCACGATCCCCGATACCCCGAAATGGCGTGGGATCAATGGTCCTGATCAGAGCTTGATTCAACGGCTGCTATTGAATCGCAATTTCGCATATCGTGAAATCGTCATTCTTGTTGCATTGTTTACTTGCCACTCCATGTTGCAATCTCTGAAACTCCGACACAGACTGGAATCAACGGTCCAGATCAAAGCTTGATTCGACGGCTTAGATTACATCGTGATTTCGCATATCGTGAAATCGGGATTCCTGTGGTGAATGTTCTTTGACAACTTCAACACTCGATCCTCAAAAATCCAACATGGACTCGAATCAACGGTCCATATTTGATCTTGATTCAACGGCTGCGATTTAAGTCACGATTTTGCATATCGCGAAATCGGGATTCCTGTTGCATTGTTTCTTTGACATCTCCAACACGTGATCCTCGAAACTCCAACATGGTGTAAGTCTGCTGATGTCACATGTGTTAAATAACTGCCACGTGTCACCCTGATTCATGACTTACATGTTCTTGGAATGTTGATTTAGTCTGACACTTGTCATTACCTGGTTGTGCCACGTGTTCCTAGCTGACGTGGTTTGTTGACGTGAGTCGGATCAACGGTCTAGATGTGATCTTGATTTGACAGCTCAGATTACGTCGCAATTTTGCATATCGTGAAATTGGGATTTCTGTGGATGATATTACTTGTCATCTCCAACTCTCGATCCCTGAAACTCTAATAGGGAGTCGGATCAATGGTCCACATAACCCCCTGAGATGGACGGTCCTCCTACTTTCGGGATTTGTGAGCCCTCTACTCCTTGCACTTTAAAGATCGTGTAGGTTTTCCTCGATCTAATGGTGGTCGGAACCTGCACTCAGATCTAACACCTGATATCTATCCTCCTCTTCAGCGTGCTCTTCTTATCTTTATTCATATCTGACGGCCCTCATGCTGTTGGGAATTTTGGATGGGATCCAATGATCATAAATTCTTTTCGGACCTTCGAGCATTTTGTCAATGTTGCGTTGCCTTCGATCATTCGATCTTCCTGGACTTATCTTCTATTTTCCTGTTGATCATCGCTGTTGTGCTCAAGCCATCATTACTGTTGTACTTTCCATCAATGACAAGCTTATGCTTCCTGTAAAACATACCACACATCCTATGCACTATCTCTGTTGATCTTATCGAGGTTGCTCTGCAACTTCTTCCCAAAATACTTCTGGTGCCCATATGTTACATTCTTCATGTATTCATGCCATCTTCATTGTTGTACTTACCATCAATGACAAGCATATGCTACCTGTTAAACATTTCCAACAATCTCCCCCTTTGGCATTGATGGCAACAAAGGCACCCATATTATTTTCTCCCCCTTTGACATCAATGTCAAAGAGAACATGCTCCCCCTGAGCTGTTGCAATATTTTAGAAGGTATCAGATATTAAACCAATGAAAACTTCCCCTAACGGGATGGACTCTCTCATTTGAGGTCTGCAGAATATTTGTATCTAAACCAGAGTCTTCTCTTTCTGATTCTTGGACCTGTTCATATTCAGCTTCCGTTGTATCTTCTATGGAAAACTAAAAAATTCTCACCTCTCTTACTAGGACTCCTTCATCAACCTTTTCTTCTCATGAGTAGATGACTTCCCTTGTCACTGTTATCTCTCTGCTTCTGACTATTTTCCCCCCTTGTTCCTACTTGAACACTGTGCAATTATAGCTTGTATTTTTTAAATAGCCCTTGGATCTCCCCATTGAATCTCATCGATCTCTATTAATGCAATTTTCATTTTTCTTCCATGATGCATTCAATCCAGGGATTTTATGTCCATATTCAATCACATGAGAAAACTTCTACACCCACTCTCACGCCTGCTTTTCTTTCTCACAAATGAAGGACCTATATCAGGTTTCTTAGGAGCACTAATTTCTACCTTGTTCAGTCCAATACTGGATTTGTCATTTGGTGATCTCTAGCTATCGAAGACCTTGTCCAGAGTCATGGATATTCTCAAGCACTTGATTTGGGTGTCTGCCTTCTCAACCTTCAAGACTTTTGCTTCCTGTTTATGACATGGTTCTTCTCCTACTTCTTTCGTGGGATAAATGCTAACTGAGCATTCTTTTATTGTATCTGAATCTTCTTCTTTACTTGCAGGGGAGGATTCAACATCAACATTATTGTTTGTCCTTATACTATTATTCACCAATTTTCCTGAGTTTACATTTACCTTACATTATTTGGATGTGAGCACATCTTCACTGCCTCTGTCACACTTTTGACTTGAACTAAGCAAATTATGTTTCAGACCATCCACAAGAAGAACGTACAAGGCATCTCCTTTGTCATTACTCAAACTCACCATCCCTTTATCCTTGATTTTACCTAGTTCATCATTTTCAAGGATCACATTTTCTGTTTTTCTTTTACTTATGCACAGAAGCTTATCCATGTCTCTAGTCATGTGCTTGCAACATCCACTTTCTGTATTCCCGGAGGCCTTTTGTTTTTGAATTGAAAGTGCTAGATCACATTTTTCAATATCTTTCCTTTTCCATGTGCTGGCCTTTTTATCTAATAACTTTATCCTTGGGTCTATTTTGTAATTCTTCAGATGGCAGTTTGCCTCTTTGTGGCCAAAGTTGTGACAGTTATAACATTCAATCTCATTGTTCAATAGGTCAAAGTTGTAGTTGTAGCATTGTCTACTCGTTGAACTCATTCTTTGTTGAGGCAAATATTTGTTCCTTTGAAATCTTAATTGCTTATGTCTAAGTCTTAAGGAACAATTTACAGCTTTGTGACCAAAGTTAGAACAATAGAAACAATATCCATAGAAAAATTATTTGTACCTAGAAAATGGTTGTCTTCTTTGAGCAAATCGATTTCTTCCATACTGATGATTTCCTTGAGCAGAGAGTGTATTATTTCCTTGTTCTACAGATTCAGTTCTGGCACCTTTTTCTTTACTCCTTCTGGGTGGCTTATTGTCTTCCTTTGCATCTGCAGGTTCGTTGTTGTCATTGGTTGAATATTTGACAAACTTGATGGGTTCTTTGTTTCTCGGTTGACCACTACTTGATCCTTCTTCATAGCCCAAGAAAAATTTCAACTTTGGATTCCTTTGCTGATTTAGAATGAAAGTTAATTCTTCTGAGGCTTTGATACTTGACAGATTATGATTGTACAAGGCTTGAAATTTCTCCATCTCTTTCCTAGTTTTCACTACTTCTTGTTCTAATGCTTCACATCTAGCCTTCTTTTCTGATAACTGTCATTTCAGAATATCTTCGATTTTCTTTGCCTCTTCTAATTCCACTTTTAGCAGGGAAAAGTCTTCATCAGGCTGTTTACTGTCTTTCTCAAACTGTATCAACAATTTGTTTTTCTTTCTGTTCTTAATTCTAAGTCTGTCAATCTCTTCCAGTGCACTGAATAAGTTCTCCTTCCATATCAACCACAACTTCTTCATCAATCTTGTCACTGACCTTGCTTTCATTATCACCATCCTCTTTGGCCATAAGCAAGAAGTCATTTACTTTATCTTCACATGAGGAATCACTATCGGTGTCTTCTGAGGAGTCATCATTGTTTACACATAAACTCTTCTTCTTATCAAATCTTCTTGATTTGTGCTTCTCTTCATCTTCAGAGTTTTGATCATGTTTCTTGTGTGAACATTTATTTGAAAAATGACCTATCTTACCATAGTTGAAACATTTGAAGGGAAAATTACCTTGGTACTTGCCTGATCCTTTCTTTAATCTTCTCACGAATTTTGCTTCAATTTCATCAGGCTCAAAATCTTCATTCTTATCTGCTTTAAATGATGCTTCTCTAGAGGTGGGTTTATCTGTAACTGTCCTCATCTCATATGCAGTCAACGTTCCTAGAAGTTGATCAAAGGACAAAGTCTTTATATCATTAAGTTATTCTATAGCAGAGGCCTTCAGGTTGAACCTATCTGGCAGAGATCTCAAAATTTTCTGAACTAAAGAGGGTTCTTCAATTTCTTCACCAAGTGCTTTCATTGCATTTACTAGTTCTTCAACTCTCAGAAAATACTTCCCAATGGTTTCATCTTCTTTCGTCTGTAGATTTTCAAACTGTACTCTATAGGTTTGAATCTTGGCATCTTTCACTTTCTCATTACCTTCATAATTGTTAATGAGTTTGTCCCACATTTCCTTAGCAGTTTGAAGATGCATCGCCTTCACAAACTCAGCTTTTGCAAGTCCATTCAAGATAGCATTCATTCCCTTAGCATTAAAGCTATATTCTAACTTATCATCCTTGGAATCTAGCACAATAGGATTGATGTATCCAGTCTCTACTACATCCCATACATCAGCTCCTAAGGCCATTAGATATGTTCTCATTATGACCTTCCAGAAGGAAAAATTCGTTCCATCAAATAGAGGAGGCCTAGTGATTGAAGTCCCTTCATGGCTTGTCATGTTTAAGATATAGGATCTACCATTAGATAAAAGGGGCCGGCTTTGATACCAATTGTTGGACAACTGAGAGGGGGGGGGGGTGAATCAGTTGTTACTGTGCTTAAACAATTATGCTTCTTTTAAACTCTTTGTAGAAAAACTGAATGATGATCACATTAATGCAGGGAAATAAACAATGCCACATTCAACATCAGTCACACATATATGAGAAACATAGAGACAGATATTTCCCGAGGAAACCCATACAAGGTAAAAACTACCTTTTCTTTATATGATAAGTAATAGTTACATTCTTTACATTATCATACATATGAGCACCAACTCATAATGAGGTACAACCTCTATTTTGCAAGATGCTACTTGCTGAGAGCACCAACTCTCTATTTTCTCTAGCACCCACTAGAAGGAAGCACCAACTCCCTGAGTGTTTCCAGCACCAACTAGATGGAAGCACAAATTTCCAATCATATAGGCACCAACCTGTATAACAAAGAACAAGAGTTCTCCCTTGCACCACCCTGCCACCCTGGTTTCTCTAGCTGCAACCAGATGGAAGCTACAACTCCATGTGTTCAAGCACCCACTTGAACCTCTGAGGACAACAGTCCTCCTGAGCACCTCCCAACCTCCTTGAAATATAAATCTTTGCTACTGAAACTTATTATAGTGATATGATGTTCAACAATGGCTTACCAGACTCATCACTATACTGCTACAATTTGTTGCTCTGTCTGCCTCATTTCCTTTCTGCACACATGACTTGCGCTCTCTGTTCTTCTGATTTTTATGCTCTGTGCACCATGTCCATTCACTGTACAGTTCCTCTTCTGTTCAATTTAGCTGCTACACTCTCCTCCTTCTTCACACATGAATCACCTTCACCAACAACAATCGCTTCTCTTCTCTATACCGTGTATATATAGCTTATGTGCATCTTGTGCATGCAATATTCGCCATTCCTCTTCATGCTCATACAGTGGCAATCTCCTCCACCTCTCTAGTGCTCTGCATGATCATAATCGTAACTCTTCAGCTTCTCTGGCTGTTTTCCCACATGTTCAGCATCACTGGATGTTATGCTAAGATTCCTCAGCCTCTCTAGCAGTTGAGACTCTTCGTCTTCTCTGTGATAGTCGAGCTCACCTTCTCTATTTCAGTTACAGGCTTCCATGCTCATCCATCTATCAATCCCTTCTAAGAATAGTCTTCCTTCACTTGGACGAAGCTTGGATACTCTTCATCTCCTCTGGAAATCACACAGGGGTCTCTTTGAATTCTCTAGCAGACATCATCAATAGTTTCTGGCATTTCACTGCGTTGTGCATCATTAGCCCTCCGATCTCCTTCAAGTTTATCTGTTCCATTGGATCGATTCCATGGGATCTTGCATTCATTTCGGCATTTTGGCATTTGAAAATTCTGTGTTGAGTGTCTCGTCACTTCATTTCTCGATCTCCAAAGTTCCGATACAAAAAAAATTCTGCACTAGCTCCTTCCTCTATATGACCATAGGCGGTGAACTCCGGTTACACCGACAATTCACCTTTTCAGTATTTCGGCATTTGTATGATCTAGTGTCTCATCATTCCTAGATGCGATCCTCAAAATTCTGAGGTGGAGCTTATCTGCACTAGGTCCTTCCTCCACGTGACGACACACGGTGACCACCGACTGCACTAAAAGGCACTGCGAACTTATGATCTTCATCGACCCTAATTGATGGTACACGATCTCGATGAATCAATGGTCTAGATATCATCCTGAATTTGCATCTCGCAGTTCCTTAGATGGAGGTTCTTGTCACTCCAAGTCACGATAGGCGAAACTTCGAAAAGGAGCTTAGTTAGACTAACACCTTCCCTTCTCGTGACCAAGGGTTGTGACCACAACCTTATGCATAAGGCACTTTCATGATTTTTCATTTCGTGAGTCTGGAGATGAGACATCTCGACTCTCGAAGTCACGATCCCTGATACCCCAAAATGGCATGGGATCAATGGTTTTGATCAGAGCTTGATTCAACGGCTGTGATTGAATCGTAATTTCGCATATTGCAAATCGTCATTCTTGTTGCATTGTTTACTTGCCACTCCATGTTGCGATCCCCGAAACTCTGACACAAACTGGAATCAACGGTCTAAATCAAAGCTTGATCTGATGGCTTAGATTACATCGCGATTTTGCCTATTGCGAAATCGGGATTCCTGTGGTGAATGTTCTTTGACAAATTTAACACTCGATCCTTGAAACTCCGACATGGACTCAAATCAACGGTCCATATTTTATCTTGATTCAATGGCTGCAATTTAAGTCACGATTTTTCATATCGCAAAATTGAGATTCCTGTTGCATTGTTTCTTTGACATCTCCAACACGCGATCCTCGAAACTTCGACATGGTGTAAGTCTGTTGATGTCACATGTGTTAAATAACTGCCATGTGTCACCCTGATTCGTGACTTACATGTGCTTGTAATGTTGATTTAGTCTGACACTTGTCATTACCTGGTTGTGCCACGTGTTCCTAGCTGACGTGGTTTGCTAACGTGAGTCAGATCGACGGTCCAGATGTGATCTTGATTTGACGGCTCAGATTACGTCGCAATTTTTCATATCGCAAAATCGAGATTTCTGTGGATGATATTACTAGTCATCTCCAACTCTCGATCCCCAAAACTCCGATAGGGAGTTGGATCAACGGTCCACATAACCCCCTGATATGGACGGTCCTCCTACTTTTGAGATTTGTGAGCCCTCTACTCCTTGCACTTTAAAGATTGTGCAGGTTTTCCTCGATCCAACGGTGGTCAAACCCTGTGCTCAGATATAACGCCTGCGATCTATCCTCCTCTTCAGCGCACTCTTCTTGTCTTTATTCAGATCTGACGGCCCTCATGCTGTCAGGAATTTTGGATGGGATCCAACGATCAGAAATGCTTTTCAGACCTTCGAGCATTTTGTCAATGTTGTGTTGCCTTCGATCATTCGATCTTCCTGGACTTATCTTCTATTTTCCTATTGATCATTGTTGTTGTTTTCAATCCATCATTACTATTGTACTTGCCATCAATGACAAGCTTACGCTACCTGTAAAACATACCACACATCCTTTGCACTATCTCTTCTGATCTTATCGAGGTTTCTCTGCAGCTTCTTCACAAAATACTTATGGTGCCCGTCTGTTACATTCTTCCTGTATTCATGCCATCTTCATTGTTGTACTTGCCATCAATGACAAGCATATGCTACATGTTAAACATTTCCAACATTTTGTGCACAGCAGATTGCATTTTGATCGTGCTGTCCTTGGTTTGGCATATCATTTTCTTCTTGTTGTCCTACTGCTGAGTCAACAACTAACTTGCATAACCCTTGGCCTCTCACTATTTGAGCTAGGGTAATTTCTATATCATACTCCTGCAAGGAAGTAACCCAGTTCGCTCTCTTTTCACCCAGTTCTTTCTGCACTAACAGATTCCTGACGGCTGAGTAAGGGACAACAATTTTCGTCCTAGATTTCAAAAGATAAGATCTGAAGTGTTTGATTGCTTTGAAAACAGTGTAGGCTTTCTGATATACCGCTGGGTAATTAAGTTTCGCGCCTTTGAAGGAAGAGCTCATAAAGGCAATGGGTACTTCATTTTTTCCAGCGTTCTTCTGAGTTAGGACGACAGCGTAGGAGTGATCAGAAGCAAAAGTGTAGAGTGTGAAGTCTTGCGAAAAGTCGGGACTCATGAGAGAAGGAGCGTCTATTATGGCCTTTTTTATTGAATTGAAAGCTTGATTTTCTAAGGGTCCTCAATGATATTGTGCGTCTTTCTTAATTAAATTCTGTAAAGGTCTCACCATCTCGGAGAAATTGGGAATGAATCTCCTGACGAAGTTTATCTGTCCTAAGAAAGACTACATAGAATTTTTGGATGAGGGAGGGGGAAGTTTCAAAATGAATTGAGTCCTTTCAAGGTCGATAATCATCCCTTTGCTTGACACAATGAATCCTAAGAGTTTACCTTGTTCTACTGCGAAGATGGATTTTTTTAGGATTTAAGGAAATGTCGTATTTATGACATCGCTGTAGAACGACTCTTAAATGAGCTAGATGATCATTTTTGTTTTTGGAAAATACAGTAACATAATTTAAGTAAACTATGATGGATTGATTGATTAAACCTATGAAAGCGATGTCCATCGCTCTCTGGAAAGTGGCACCGGCATTAATCAGTCCAAAGGGCATTTTCCTGTAAGCGTAGGTTCCCCATGGAGTGCGGAAGGTAGTTTTAAGTTGGTCTGGAGGAGACATCAGGACTTGGTTGTACCCTGAAAAACCATCCAATAAGGATAGTCTCTCAGAACTAGATACTTGTTGAAGGATCTGTTCCATGGGTGGGACAGGGTAGTTGTCTTTATCAGACGCTCTATTAAGGTTTCGAAAATCGACGCATAGTCTGATTTCCCCACTTTTCTTCCGTACAGGGACAAGGTTAGAAACCCATTGAGTGTGCCTAAATGGGAAAATTATCTTATCATTTAGGAGTTTATTCAATTCTTTTTTAACGGTGGATTCGAGCTTAGGGTGCATTTTCCTTAATTTTTGTTGAAAGGGCAAGGTTTGGGGTTTCATAGGAATGACGTGTTGTATGATGTTAGGGTTGAAAGTTTTAAGGTCATCATACGTCCACACAAAAACATCTTTAAATTCCTTAAACAAATTAATAAATGCGGCTTTTTCCTGTTCAGAACACCCCACCCCTAAATTAATGAACTGTTGATTGTCATTAGTTCCCAAGTTTACTTTTTCATACGATAACGAGGAACTATTAGTTTTACAGTTGACCGATTTTTTGAATTTAACTTGAAGATCGTAAAATTTCTCTAATCTAACTACAGATTTAGGGATCGAATTTACCATGTCCGATGAAGATTCAGGAGTTCTCGGATCTGGTATTACCGTGAAATCGTGCAAATTGTCATCATGAGTGCATTCGTCAATCACCGGGCCTTGAAAAGTTTCTTCCATATGCAGGAAGCTAATAATCTGTTCATCGTCGTCGAAGACTCTCCAATTCATGATGTTGTCGGGAACGGATGCCTGAACAATAGTTCGATGGAGAATGCATTCGGGGACAAGCCTTCTACAGGGAAGAGTTTGGAAGCTATGTTAGCTAATAGATCAGCTTCAGAGTTATTCAATCTAGGAATAGAATTTATATTGAAAGTAGAAAACTTATTCATTAAATTCCATACCTCGGATTGGTAGCTTTTAAGATGCGGAGACAAACAATGGATAGAATCTCTTACCTGTCTAACCATGATTTCTGAATCGCCAAAGACAGTCAGATTTTGAATGTTCATATCTAAAGATTTTCCGAGGCCCTGCAATAAAGCTTCATATTCTGCTGTATTATTTGTACATTCAAATTCTAGCCTACATGCAATCAAAGTTTTGTTACCTGAGGGATCGATAATAATGCAGCCTGCACCTTCTCCTTCTTTGGACTTTGACCCGTCAAAATAAAGAGACCAAATTTGATTCTTATCATGTGCATGAGACCATTGTGTAGAAGTTGTTGGCTGCACATATTCTACAATCTCGGACTTTTGTTCAGGGTTAGTGGTAGCTGAAGTCTCGGCCATGAAATTGCCGAAAAAGGTATCCATCCTTTGTATTTCGGGTGAATCAACAGAAGGTGTAAATGGTTCATTGGGCTCATTTAAATCTATGAATGTGAGCTTTAGGTAGCGTTCACGATTTACCTTGATCTTGTTGGGCTTGTCGTTCTCGAGAAGCCACAGGTGAGACCAATCTATCGCGAAGTAGCCATGTAGCTTCTCTAACCAGTTTTTATTGGATAAATCTGTAAGTGCAGACACAAACCAATCTCCCTAGATCCACCTGGATCTAGAACAAAGCAAGACAGAATAATACTCTTTCCCTAGATTTTGACTATTGAATTAACTAGGAGGCAAGAATGAGTAACATACCTTATAATCGCTTCCTATGGCCTTTGTTGCTCCTTCTTTGCTCCAGTTCTCTTGTGCAATCAATACCAAGACAACACAAACCAACCAAAGTGAAGAAGGAAAAATCTATTCAAGAGTCAATCTATGTATATGATCAAGGAATTATACAATAAAGTGGAAATAGCTTTATGGGAAAGGGACATATTATTGTATCATATTAATGGAAAGTAAAGATTACAACCTAAGCCTTGATGTTTCAAACTTCCTTTCAATGGCCCTTGGCTTTGACACACACACTTTCTCACTTGCATGAAGAAGATCAACTCCTTTGGATGAACTTGCTAGAGTCTCCAAGCTGCTGTAGCATCAATACTTCACACAATTCTTTCACTAATTCCCCAATGAACATCTTGCTTGTTTTCTTAACCTTTTCCATGAGAATTCCCTCAATATATAGGAGAGAATGAATTAGTTAGTTGAATAAGAATAATCCCAAAATATTAGGGAATCCAGTACTAGGATAACCATTCAAATGCCATCTCATCCTTCTAGAAGATTCCCTTCTAGAAGCATCGAGAATTCATCTTTTTCCTTGCTTAAAAAAGAGTTTGTACCGTATCATTTCAACACAGTGTGAACTTCTCGCACCCTGGCTTAAGGCAGCCTGCGAGAATCATGCATTCTCGCAGGCAAATATACTAGCAACCTGCGAACCTCCTTCAAAAATGATATTTCTGGAAAGAGAAGAAAGTAGCTTTTCTCAGGAGAAAGTTCTTATGAAGAGCCTGAGTACACCATCATCCACACATCATCATGATGACCAAAATCATGGGTAACAGAATTCCCCCCAAAGTATAAGGTTGGAAACCAGTGACAACCGATAGACTTTGTAAGCTCCATGTGTGTGTCGAGAACCAGGAGCACACCTAATCGGAAACCTGCGAACAACCAAGTATCTACAGAATATCATATATATCAATTATGAGGTAGGCATTCCCATACTCAAATCATAGACTGATGACATTATAGACATGGGTCATGGCCACCAATCATACAATGTGGATCCATGCTGTCAAAATATAGCATAGCCACCGGAATACACTGTGGATCTATGCGAGAAATTTCAAATCAAGACAACATAGCCACGAGACATACACAATGGATCTATGTGTCACAAATTATACATACTCCATCGCAACCTGGATCACAAAGATGATACCTAGGGTCTTCAATCTCATCGCCCAAAGTGCGAATCTAACCATGTGATTACATGTGTTGAAGTCGAACATGGTAGAAACCACTTGACTACCGCTCATTGATGAAACCGTTAACAAGTGCGAGGGAAATCACCATTGATGTCAATGACTCTCAAGGTACCATAGTACAATCCATCAAGTGTGAATAAATGAGTCGAAGTTGAACATCCGATGGAATCTTTCGATCAGGGGTAAATGATGTAAACCCACTGTCGAAAGAAAGGAAACCTGCCATTGAGGCATGCAAGCTCCAAGGTACTAAATAATTTCTAAGTCTTGATTCCGGATAATGAGCTGAAGTCGATGGAACAAAACTTGTCACAGGAGGGCCTTGATGTATCCCTCATCAATGACACGAAATGAGTAACAAATTTTGAAGGTGAAACAGAGTATGATGTGAATTGGACTGGACACAGAGAAGGCTGACACAAAGAGACTAGATAACTGTAGATGGCCGACTCAATATAGGTTTTAGATGGACTTCTCTTTGAAGATATGAACAACACGACCAATGATTTGGAAACATTGACTGAAAGACGACACATGGAATAAGTAATCAATCGAATGAGACAAATTGATTTCCCAAACTAGCTTCAAATGATGAATAGGGGGTGTCATGTTCAAGAGCAACATTGACTGCCATTTAATATGATGATGAAAACATATCCCTTTCCCAAATTTTCCCCCACCATTTCTGGCAAGTACCTCTTTATTTTTACGCAAGCTTGAGGAGGATAACATATTCTTGTTGATGTAAGCTCATCCTTTAGATGATTCCCTCGGAGTATGTTTAACTAACCCTAAGAAGGAGTGGTTCGGTCCCATCACGGGTCTATCAATGTTTGTATAACGAGTACAGAGATAGAAAACTCGAAGGTTTTTCAAGATTATAGAGTTTGGAAAAACACTTAAAAGAGAACTCTCTCAGTTCCTTTTTCACAAAGTAGTCTGGACGAGACTGTAAAAGAGATAAATTATCGCTCACCAGACGCGTACTTCAAACACTTTATCGAGCGTGAAAATAGCAAGGTTGCTCGACGATCTTTTCATGTTTAGAGAGTCTGAAAAGAGCTTAAAGAGGACTCCAGGGGGGTTCCTTTTTCGTATAACCTTGTTGAGCCTGAAAAAGTGATAAAAGTATGCTCAACCATGTTCTCATGTATTTACAAGCACAGGAACGGACAAAAATGACGCTCGAGGTTTTATGTAAAAACCATAAAAACAATAAAAAACACGCCATAACGAAGAAAAATATGTCCATATCTCCGTATTTGATCATCAAAAATATCACGCCTGCAAGAGTTACACTCAACATGACATTAGGGATTAGGGTTTAGTCGATAAATAATTATAAAAACCCAAAATGACAGAGTAAAAGTAAATAAAATGAGTAAATACTCTTTTTTACCACATCATTTTACATTTCCACTATTGAGCTCCAAAAACCCCTCTTTTACCCTCCAAGTTTGGCATCAATTTGCGGGAGCTACGAGAGACCATTCAGCGAGCCGTCTACGACATTAAGGTAATCTCTTCGTCCTTGACATTTTCATGGTTTAAATTTGTAATTTCATTGGTCAAATTCTTAGTTTTAAGTTATTTTTTCAAGCCCTACATGTGCGTTGGCATTCTCACAGGCAGGCCATACGGGGCCTGCAAGAATGAGGCATTCTCGCCGGTGAGCCTAAGACCACCTGCGAGGTTCTCGCACTGTGCATATAGGGCACCTACGAGAACCGCAAAGCCCAAAGATTTTTTAAATTTTAAGCCAATGAAAAATATTCAAAACATGAAGAAAGTTATTAATCCTCTTATTGTGTTCCTTGTGCAGATAATTGGCCATCAACATGGTGCTAGAGTGGCGTGAAAGGGAACATGAAGAGGATAATGAAAACGCCGAAAATCATCCTCCTACCATAGCTTCTTTGAGATACTGTGGGCTCTTGAAGTACTTTTGCATTCCGGGCATGAGGGCCCAGGTCAGACTTTTAGAGTACCTGGTTCGCATGTGGGACCCAGATCAACAGGTGTTTCGTGTGGGGGTCCACACACTGTCCTTATACATTGAGGACATTTAATTTTTGACTGGATTGTCCCGACGAGGATACTATGTGAGCCTGACCGGTAGTAGAGGTGGTGGGCTACCAATGAGTGAGTACTGTTGTATACACTACGTACCCGAGGCCGAGAGAAAGAAAGGAAAAGTGGCTATCTGGGGGGGTAACAGACTTGACCCTCTGTACTATCCTTTTCACTATAGCTCGGATGGCTCGGAGTTTTTCTCCTCATATGGAATTACAGAGTTACTTCCAGTATGCTATTGAGTGTACTGAGCCTCGACTGTTCAACTGGGCAGATGCAGTGATGCGCAGTATAAAAAGGCAATTGACCAAGTGCAGGCGTGGAAACCTGAAGCAATTCAGGTATGGATCTTTGTTGGTATCCTTCTTCCTTGAGCGGGTCCCATTACTGAGGTTACAGGTGGAATTTACCGGCTCCCAGGGATCCGCGGATGCTGAGATGGTGTCGGCTCATGGCCCAGCACGTAGCAGGACCGATCATCAAATATGACGATACTTTCTTTGACTGGCTTCAACCATAGATGTTGATGGTTGATGACTAAGCTTATGCTGGGATAGATTTCCGAGGAGATATGGATTTGGCATTTCCATAGGACGCTCAGTGGAGGGACCTTGGTAAGAAGGACACACATTTTATCTTTTTAAATTTTTTTGAATTTTTTATCATATTCAAATGTTTCTGTTTTATATGTTCATCCAAATACTAACACAAAATTGTTTGTTGATAACACAGATGTTGGACCGTATAGACCTCCTGGAACTTCTCCTATCCATAGGCGAGGAGAGGTAGCAGTAGCACCATAGAATGCTGAGGATTATCAGGTGGTGGAACATAATTTAGAGGGTCTGACAGCAGACATTCCAGATATGACTCTGGAAGAGGTTCCACGACGCGATCAACATCACACTGTAGGGGTATCAACATCTATGAGTTGACTGCTCCATAGGGTTGCTAGGGCAGTCGTGTGTTACCATGAACATCACCCATGATGTCACTTTGTAGAAGCTATAAGCTTCCATTTTTGACATTTTGGTCTTCGGAAAAACTTTTGTAAAAATCTCTTTTGATCGTTATATATACAGATGACTTCTATCGTTTTACTTTATATTGTGTGAATTTCGATGTGTTTGATTTATAAATGATTCAAATGTCTGTCCAATACATAATTATCCAATGAATCTATTAATGTATTTAGACATCTAGGGATATGTTGATATTCAATGTGATCAAAATAACATTCCAAGAGGCGAATTCGCAAATACACCCGTAATAAAGTAGGACTTCGAATAGAGTAGACATTACTTAACTGTAGTACTACAAGCTGCGATTCAATTCATACAACCAAATGATGAATTCCGAGTGAGATAACATCGACCAATAATTCAATAACAATGCTATACGCTGCAATGTTGTTGGTCGCACGACCAAGACATACACCTTGTAAAGATACAAGTTCGTTTGTTGGGGTATGGATTGCCCATGCAGCGGAAGCAAGGTTCCGAGTACTACGGCTAGCACCATCAGTGAAGCCAATATAGGGTAGCGAAGACTCCAACATCTGGAAATCAAGCACAATGTCACGTAAGGGCAGAGACCAGATAACGACAAAAGAAAACTATAGTAACACACACAAAGTATGATACATTAAAATACAAGTACTTGTGCACAAATGATTTATGCATAGTACTTCTTCAAGTACAACCCATTCCTGGGTTCACTCAAAGGGATACCATCGTAATCTACCAACTCATATGCTCCTTTTTCCAAAACTCGGTGAACAATATAAGGACCTCACCACATGGGTTCAAATTTCCCAGCTCCTAAGACATCTCGATCCTATTCATAGAGAAGAACAAGATCACCTTCAGAGAAAACGTGAGGCTTGACATGATTGTCATATTGGGCCTTGACACATTTTTTCTGGGCTTCTATTACTATAGTGGCATCACGTTGATTTTCGTCTAATTGCATAAGATACAATAGACATTGTTCTTCAGTAGAAGTGTTGGGTAGGAGTTCAACAACTAGCTTCAGAGAGGGTATCTCGCATTCTATAGGAATAATGGCTTCCACACCATAGACTAATAGAAAAGGCGTAAACCCAGTAGCGGACTTGACAGATGTCTGATAAGCCCACAATGCCAAAAATAACATTGTGTGCCAACTTGTTTTATGAATTCCTATCATCCGTCGAAGCATAGTTATAAGAATTTTGTTCATAGCTTCGACCTGGCCATTAGCTTGTGGATAATAGGGCATTGAGTTATCATGACGAAGACCCAAATTCTCCATAAGTTCAGACATCATAAAATTCCTAAAGTGGCTACTGTGATCAGTGACGATAGCTTGGGGAACACCAAAATGAGCTATGACATGATTAAAAAGAAACAAGGCTGCAGTCTTTCCAGTATTGTCGAATGTCGGCATCGCCTCGGCCCATTTCGTAAAGTAATCAATGACTACAATAATGTAACCATGCCCCTCGGCCGAGTGAGGGTGACATGTCATGAAATCGATTCTCCATTTCACAAACAGACCAACTGAGACCACAGGGTGAAAAGGAGCAGGATGTGACCGGATTTTCTGATTGTAGGTCTGGCAGGCATGGCATTTCTGAACGACAGTAATGCAATCATTAAACAAAGAAGGCCAAAAATACCCTGCGCATAATATCTTCTGGGTAGTAGCATACCCAGACATATGACCACCACATGCCCCAGAATGGAAGTCATTCAAAACTTTCTTAGCTTTGTCAAACGTTAGACTTTAAGGCTTAAAACCAGAGCCATTGAAGACTTTAAGAGTGTTTTGGGATTCATTCAAAGGAGGAGAGCCAATGGCTTTCCAACAATTAAGAGACATAACACAAGTCGAGGCTCCCTCATCGATAACAGTTTGGAAAATGTTCTTGTCAGAGACAACAACTTGAATTTGAAATGCTAGTTGAGGGGGTAACCTTGGAATGTGATCATCCAAGTCAAAGAATATTAAATTCGTATCTGTCAGGTCAATTCCACCTATATCTTTCAACAGTGCCTTCCGTTGTGCGGGACAAGACTGAAGGACTTCAAGGGCTGACATCGCTGAAGGTGCCTGGGCCAGATCTTCAACAATGCTATAGTTCTGGGCTGCACGAGCATGAGGATTGAAAGATGATTTTCGTACGACACCCTTAGGGGGGGGGGTTGCAGAACTGTGTCGAGGCTCGGTCATTCTAGATGAAGAGGACTGTTAGTAGGTGGAGTTTCTAGAGAGGGTTGTACCAAAGTAGGAGGTAAATCGTCAACCTTCTCCTTAGATGGAGAATAATCTTTGGCTCGAGTCGTAAGTGCAACGTTGTTCTGCTTAGAATCACCAGTACACATCAAAACATATGATGTTGTAGAAGAGGAGAGTTGGTCATGGATGACCAACTGAGCCTGTTGTTGAGACGGGAAGGGTTGAGACAAGACAGCCGGTGCAGGAGGTTTCGGGGTTCCCTGAAGGAACTTAGTGACCTCAGCACGTCTTGAACAATCCTTCATGTAGTGATCATCACCACAGATAAGGAAAGGGTATCATGGTTTGTGCTTATCCCGATCTTCAACAGGAGTGGTTTTAGATTTCTCTGTTTGATTAGTAGTTTTTCCCTCCTTATTCTTACCTCTCCCCTTTTTAGATTTGTTTTTACCGACTGGGATAGATTGAACAACATTTACCTCAGAAGTTTTGTCGGTGGGAGTAGCAGGAGATGGAGCATTTTGAACATTAGAAGAAGAAGATTTAGGGTTTGTTCTTGAAACAGAATGTGATTGGGCCAAAGCAGTACCAATCACACCGTCAGCTGCATGTGAGGCAACTGGAGTAGTTGAAGTGTTGGAAGTATTAGGATGAGGTAAATATGGTAGTAAATCGTAAAGAGTTCCCATCTGTGAGTAAACGAGATCAAGATATTGAGCACGACTTATAGCCTTCTCTTCTGTGACGACACCACCCATGGAAATCTCCTTACCAATTTCATTCACAAAGGATTTTGTAAACCATTCCGCCAGCAATTGATCAGGGAGCTCAATTTTAATGAGACGTCGTCTCCTTCGCCACTCATGGATATGATCAGATATATGAGTTCCTTTACTTTGTTTGAAGGAAGTCAAAATCTTAGTCCCCGTATCATAACAGATCAGTAACTAGTAATGCGTAAGGAAAGCCATAGCTAAAGTGTTAAAATCAGAGAAGAAACCTCGTGGCAATTCAATATACCACTTCGCAGCAGAACCGGTAAGGGTTCGTTGAAAAAGACGTAATCAAATAGAATCATCCATCAATGAGTTGGATGAACACCATAAGTCAAAGGTCATAACGTGATTGTTTGGGTCCTCTCCCACTTTTCCATTGAATTTATGAATATCCGATGGAAGCTTGGTTGGAATAATAGGCCATTGGGGAGAGTGACGAACAGGATCATTTAGAATCCGATACAAATCCGCCAAATCCAAAGTAGCAAGAAAAGGTAACTGTCGATTCACCTGTAGGTACTGGTGACTTTGGGGTGGAAGCCCTGTTGGCAAACCAGTAGGACCGTAAGCAGTTTGCCCATAATGGGAAGACCCATGCTGATTCAATGGTGGTTGGAGAGGATAGTAGCTCGAGGGGTTGTAACCTTGAGTGGGGACATGAGTTTGAGCATCCGTACCCCAAATAGGATTAGGTATACCTGGGTATGGTTGGCCTATAGTAGAGACAGGCAACTACTGCCCCCCAGTCGTTTGAGGAATATTTTGTATCATCTTATTCCAATACTGGGCCAGAGCAGGAGGTATATTTTGTCCAAAAGGGGGGGTTATTCCCCCTATCGTAGGTGGAGTTCCAACCAGAAGTTGTGTTCCAATAGAAGGTTGTGTAGTAATTGGATTGTGTCCGGTAAGAGGAAATTGAATCATACAACCTTGTCCACCAACGGGAATCTACAAGTTTGGTGTAATGGACGGGATAGTGCCACTAGGATTAGGATTGCTAGAAGGAAATTGAGGGAGTGTTGGAATAAAATCGGGAATAGGGTGCCCAGGAAAAGAAGGACCAGGAGTACCAGATGGGGTTTGCGGAGGTGTTGGAACAGAAGCATTCAACAAAGCATTCAACGCATGGTATCTGGGTGGTAGTGTCGGAGTGACATCGGGCATTCGCTGGGTGTTTATAGGAGAAAGACCAGCTGTAGTGAACCCGGTTGGGACACTCGTATTAGTTGCGAGATGGGCCATATCGATAGGGAGAGTAAAGTGATAAGTTGTATTCAGCGAGACCGTCTTGGTCTTAGAAAACACCGGAGGGTTGATTTCAGAGACCACAGGTGAACCAGGACTAAAAAGGGTCCTTCAGAAATCACCTGCAAACCAAAAAGGATCTTGGCCTTCTACGCCGGGAAAAGGCCCAACGGGTGATCCATAAGAGGTAACAACTAATGCTCTAGAAGAATTCAGTCATCCAAAAGGGCATTGAGAATCACTAGGAAGGCCTCTAACAATGTGGCTTTCTTAGATCGTTTTACCCAAATGACTATACTTTGATGCAAGGCTTTAGTATAGTATGCTATGATAAGATTCTCAGCAGGCATCGAATCTTTAGGGATTCGGTTCTTTAATGTTAAGAATATTTGGTTAAAGTCTTTGATTTTCTCTTTAGAATTCATTCTTAAACTAGAAAGCTCCATGACTAGAACTTCTGGGGACTTATCGTCTCTGAATTTTTCCAGAAAGCAAGATTCGAACTTTTCCCAAGACACGATCGTATGGGGTTGCTGGGAAAAGTACCAAGTAGAGGCATTTCCCTCGAAAGTATAGGGGAACAACCTACAGACTACGTCTTCATGCTCAACATTACGGAGTCTAATGGCTAACATAAACTTTTTAATGTGATCTTCGGTGATCTGTTTGGGCAAGGGATGCTGAGGCCCAGGTACGACTACAACATCCTGGTCGACCCAAGGTCTAGAAGGATTGTTCTGATTGGCCATTGGTGTAGGTGGTGTGGAAGGCTGAGAAGGGGAACTGCCTTCGTCAGAAGAGTCTTCTCCAGAAGAAGAAGGAGATGATGGAGGTGGTGAGGGTGGTATTCCAGATCCTCCTGCAGCAGGAGTAAGGATTGGATCTATAGGGTTTAAAGTGAGGTTAGTGCCTCCAATTTGTTCTCTGATATCAGAGAAATATAAAGGTTGGTCTAAAGGCCGATTTGGTTTCCTTAAACGGGCGAAGGCACTATGCATTCTTAGTAGAGATTGGCGAACAATTTCTTGTACATCACCACCTGCAGGATTCGGGGTTGCTGGTTCAACTGTGATCCGTAGATCGTCGTTTGATGTGGTTTTTGTTTGAGGGACAATGTTGTTGTTTGAATGACTTCTTTTCACTATAGGTGAGAATTTGGGTGGTGGAGGAGTCTTACGACCACCTCGTGCCATTAATAAGTTTCAGGCCCTCCTTCTAGCACCATTTTTTGACGGGCAAAAATGAACGTTCGTCAACTGGAGGAGTGGATCCAATCCGGGGTTGTCTAAATAACCCAATCCATTTGGGATGATCCACCCTGATGGGTTTAGCGGCTCCGTTGATCGATCTAAGTCCTAGGAAAATGAAAGAAAAATAACTAAAGGAACTACTCTAAATGAAATCAACAATTAAACCAAACTAATAAACAAATCTGAAATAAATATATATAGTCTATTGTCTTAATATTATACATAAATAATTCGATGAAATTAAATGTTCAATTAACAACAGAATTAGATCCCAACTACAAATGTACAATATTTACAGATCACAGATTTTAAATCGAAAACCTGAAAAAACCATTTGTGAGTTGTCCTATGACAGCAAAGCTATTATTTTTGAGTTTTATAATTTTATGAAACAAAAATAAAATGACAATTATCAAAGTTGACTAATTAAAATAACAATCTGTACTATAAAACTAAACTATACATCTATCTAAACTACTGGAAATTCTTTAATTTATTATCTATCAAATTGCAAATAACGATCTAACCTGAAATAACGCTTTCCAATTTGTCCCGTGCAAAGTATCTGATTCAGTTGTTCGATGGGAGGAAACCCGCACCAGAATTTCCATGAGCTTCTTGTAAACAGGAAGAAACAGTGCTCTTTGAATGTAAATGACAGAACAAACAAGACATAAAATGAAAACAATCTGATAATTTACAAATCATCACAGTTAGATAAATCCCTGTGTGAAGATCTGTACAAAACAATTCATTTGATCGAAAAAGATAAACCTTTACTCTTCAAATTGAAACAGAGTGATTGTTGTGCTAAAAATGAGATACATAAGATATGGACAGAATTTAAATCATGACGCATTAACCTATAATAAGTCTTGATATCTAAAGTAGTCAACGACTTGATCACAAATTAGAATGCACAAAACTTGAACGAAAGCATGATAAATTGAAAGCTAAAGCTGTTACAAAAGATCCACTTCCATTTGAGTCTGTATCATCATAAATCCATAGTCTTGTTCTACCAACAATGATGGGTTCATTACAAAAAATAACAAGTATTTAAATACCACAGGGTAAAACATCCCTGAGGGAATTATCAAAAATAGTTACAAAAAATCTGGGAACAATCTCCCAAGTCTCTATTTTTGCCTATGACTAACAACTTAAAACAAAACTATATCTAAACTGCCATAGCATCTCAAATTTGTTAATGAAATTCGTAGGTACCTATGGGTAGACAAGAATACACAAGTTTAGATAATGTTTTATTGATAAAATTAACAAAAATCAAAATTTTAAGACTAGCTACAGAATCTTGCGATTCTGTAGCTGGTCTAATTTGAAAACATAACCATTTTAAATCAATCCAAAACTAACAGAAATATATTTGACCTATTAAACCAAATATTTAATTACTGATTCCAAACAAAGCGAATCATTCATACCACAACAAACCAAAACTTGTATGCAAATTGAAGCAAACGAAATCGTGGTCACTTAACCGAACAGTGACAGGAATATATGCAAAACACTTTTTATTACCAATTCAGAGTAGACAGAATAATTCGAAACCAATGAAATCATATTTGAATCAACCTCAATTTAAAACAGACTATAACCGATCAAGCAAATATTTCATATTCAATACAAACACAATAGTTTATGTCGACTCAGAACTTAATAAAAAATGTTGTTAAATCCAAAACTAACAAAGTTGTTTTTTTGAATCAATAGATTACATTGTATTTATCAAACCAATCTTTGATATTAATGCATTGCATACATAAAAGACTACGCTAATTCAAACATAAAGAATCGTTTCAAAATCAAACCAAACAGAACCGAATCGAGCTAACTTAGAGCCGACACAATCCAAGAACAACAAAATCATATTAATCAAATCATAGCTACATTGGATTTTAGCAAAACGAATCGATGCAGCAAATAGTTTGTGCCAATTCTAAACGAAATCTTTTGTGCTAATTCAGATACAAAATGAATCATTTATGGTAATTTGAAGCAAACACAATTGTTTTTAATCTATTTAAACAAACAGGACCAATCGAAAGCAAACCCAATCGGTCATACTAATTAAAACCAACTCATAAAACAAAATCGATGTTGAAATACATACTTGGGCAGTAGGAAAATGATTCAATCAGGATAACTTTGAATTGATGAAGGCCGTTGTTGCCTCAACATTTCTGAAGACAATTGAACTGGTGGTTTTTTGCTTCTTCTCGTTGGCATGTAGCCTGTCTCTTTCTTTTGACAACATTGTCACCCATTCCTCCAAAGATTTAATCTTACATTGCAACAGGGGAACATCGGTGTAATAACGTTCAAGCCAAGAATTGCATTGAGTGCAAGGTGGTTGATTTGGATTTGGCATCACAGGTGAGGGTTCTTTCAAGTTACCAGGGGTGTCACTGTGAAGCTTAATTCCCAGGAATTTAGGGTCGTTATTGAGGCACGGAGGTAAGTTGGAAACATAGTCATAGGGTTCAATTGAGCAGAGGCCGTGAGAGTAAGGGTATTCGTTGGCTAGGAAACGTTCAATATCAGAGTCTGAATCCTCGCTCAAGATGATTGGCTTCTGGTCAATGTCTTGTTTGGGTTTGTTCCTAGCACATCTGGATATCCATCGTGCATTTTTCTTTCCCTTACTGTTGAGACCAGTAACACCTTTTCCTTTCTTCCTTACAGACCTCTTGAAGGCCTTGGTATTGTCTTTAGCACACAGGTCGACCATGGTATCGGGTAGGTCAATGTTGGGGCAATTCGAGGGTTTGACAGGGGGTAGACGGGTAGGGGGTGGCATGACTAGCCCAACCAGAGTTTCAGTAACCACAACTTTGTCCACTTGGACACACTCGGGAGTGGAAAATACATTCCTAGATAGGAAGGCTTGCCAACAGTCACCGCTAAGGCTCAAATGGTGGACGATAATGACTTTGATCAAGCAGTGATGGAAAAGGATGCTATCAGCCTTCTCATGCTTAAAACATTTGGAAATCTTGTACAGACTATGTAGGAGATAGTGCGGCATGTTCAGAGGGTAGTCTATAAAATTCATCAATAACCGAAGATGATAAAGAAATAACAAACCGTAACGACCTTCGCAGGTCAATTTTTTTTTAACAATGGCCAATAGATCATGCCACTTGGGCTTGAGGGTGGCGACAAGCATACCTCTATCAAAACTAACAACCTTCCTCGATGTGAAAAGTTGCGGCCATAGCACCTCGTCCACTTTCGAGTTCTTAAACCACCTCTGTCCTTTAGCTGGTAAGCCTGTAGCCGAGCTGAGGAATTCCTCATTTAGTTCAAGCTGTATATATCCGACCTTAGCCCTGCATCCATCGAAGGTGAGGGTGAACTATTGAGCTACCGAAAGGTTGAAAACCCTCAAATTTTTGGACAAAACCCAGCTAGCCACTATTTTCCAAATCCTCACGAGCATTGTCGAATAGCAGGAGTGTTTGGATACCATTAGGTTCTATGTGCACCACAGGCACCATAGGAGAGGGAACACCGTGGGCAGGGTGAAGGGTCAAGGTTTTGGACAGGGTATACACAGGATCGAAAGCTCAAGGATTTTCCCAAAACCAACAGAGGTAACTTGGTATAGAAGACAGGCATTAATGCCTAAGTGTGCGAGGGTGGTGGAACGAAATCAACCCATGCAAAATAGTCATATCCAAATGTACAATCGACGGCGCATATGGTGATCACTATTGCAATGTGTTAAAATAAATTCCATTCAAATAATTAAGGTAAACCATGATAAGTCGACCCAAATATTTGCACAAGCAATAGTGTTTGCATGGTTTTAAAAATCAAAACAATGTTTCGAATAAAGTACCAAGGATTCAATCACAAAACGTATGCTTTGTATAAAACCATTGAATTAAGGGTATAATCACCATGTTAATGTGTTGTTATGAAAACATTGAATTCTATCAAAATAAATAGAACATCAAACCACCATTGAAACAAGGACTCAATCACAATCATTAGAATATCATCATAGTCTCATAAAAATGAAATCATATTAACAACATAAAAATGCCAAATGAGTAAAGGTTTTGGTGTCTTGCCAACTGTGTGACCATAATTGAATTGGAAATGCAATGAACATATAGACAAGAGTAACCATAATAAATCAGTGATGATTTTAATGCCATTGACGTGACTTCGAAATCAAAGTTTTCACGCTTGTAGTCGTGAAAACGTGAACAAAGGCAGGTGTGAAAATGTGCAAGATAATCATGTCGTTATATCCAAAGGATTGCAATGAGAATCAAGGGTTCCAAAACACTTGTGTAGGCAGCTTATAAATATAGGATAAAAATGTGAAATGGCTGCCAACAAGACTCCCCCTTATTGAATATTGGTTTGTATAGACAGTCCATTTTGGAAGCAAACAAATCAAAGAAACAATTGTAGCAGTTCTTGGAGAAGGGTGTGATTCAACCAAGTACCTCACCTTGTGGGTCACCCATCATAATTGTTCCCAATAAGTATGGGAGTTGGATAATTTGTATCGATTACAGGTAATTGAACAATATTACAATGAAGAATCGGTACCCTCTACCCAGGATTTCTGATCTGTGTGACTAGTTGCAGCATGCCAAGTTCTTTACTAGGATGGATTTGAAATAAACATATCACC
>ML804024.1:149923-162463 GCA_009831015.1 Picea engelmannii
AAACTAAACTAACTACACTAATCTAACTATAAATTACTAACTACTTATATATACAAGATACTAACTATGATTATAATAACTCAAATCAACTACCTAATTATCAGCTATGGTATTCCTTATTCACAAATGTACACTATGGACAATGTACACTAGGTTTGAATCTTGGCATCTTTCACTTTCTCATTACCTTCATAATTGTTAATGAGTTTGTCCCACATTTCCTTAGCAGTTTGAAGATGCATCACCTTCACAAACTCAGATTTTGCAAGTCCATTCAAGATAGCATTCATTCCCTTAGAATTAAAGCTAAATTCTAACTTATCATCCTTGGAATCTAGCACAACAGGATTTATGTATCCATTCTCTACTACATCCCATACATCAGCTCCTAAGGCCATTAGATATGTTCTCATTCTGACCTTCCAGAAGGAAAAATTCGTTCCATCAAATAGAGGAGGCCTAGTGATTGAAGTCCCTTCATGGCTTGTCATGTTTAAGATATAGGATCTACCATTAGATAAAAGGGGCCGACTCTGATACCAATTGTTGGACAACTGAGAGGGGGGGGGGGGTGAATCAGTTGTTACCGTGCTTAAACAATTATGCTTCTTTTAAACTCTTTGCATAAAAACTGAATGATGATCACATTAATGCAGGGAAATAAACAATGGCACATTCAGCATCAGTCACACATATATGAGAAACACAGAGACAGATATTTCCCGAGGAAACCCATACAGGGTAAAAACCACTTTTTCTTTATATGATAAGTAATAGTTACATTCTTTACATTATCATACATATGATCACCAACTCATAATGAGGCTACAACCTCTATTTTGCAAGATGCTACTTGCTGAGAGCACCAACTCTCTATTTTCTCTAGCACCCACTAGAAGGAAGCACCAACTCCCTGAGTGTTTCCAGCACCAACTGGATGGAAGCACAAACTTCCAATCATATAGGCACCAACCTGTATAACAAAGAACAAGAGTTCTCCCTTGCACCACCCTGCCACCCTGGTTTCTCTAGCTACAACCAGATGGAAGCTACAACTCCATGTGTTCAAGCACCCACTTGAACCTCTGAGGACAACAGTCCTCCTGAGCACCTCCCAACTTCCTTAAAATATAAATCTTTGCTACTGAAACTTATTATAGTGATATGATGTTCAACAATGGCTTACCAAACTAATCACTATACTGTTACAATTCGTTACTCTGTCTGCCTCATTTCCTTTCTCCACACATGACTTGCACTCTTTGTTCTTCTGCTTTTTATGCTCTGTGCACCATGTCCATTCACTGTACAGTTCCTCTTCTGTTCAATTCAACTGCTACACTCTCCTCCTTCTTCACACATGAATCACCTTCACCAACAACAACCGCTTCTCTTCTATGTACCGTGTATATATAGCTTATGTGCATCTTGTGCATGCAATATTCACCATTCCTCTGCATGCTCATACAGTGGAAATCTCCTCCACCTCTCGAGTGCTCTGCATGATCATAATCGTAACTCTTCAGCTTCTCTGGCCGTTTTCCCACGCGTTCAGCATCACCGGATGTTATGCTGAGATTCCTCAGCCTCTCTAGCAGTTGAGACTCTTCGTCTTCTCTGTGATAGTCGATCTCACCTTCTCTATTTCAGTTACAGGCTTCCACGCTCATCCATCTGTCAGTCCCATCTAATAATAGTCTTCCTTCACTTGGACGAAGCTTGGAGACTCTTCATCTCCTCTGGAAATCACACAGGGGTCTCTTCGAATTCTCTAGCAGACATCATCAATAGTTTCTGGCAATTTCACTGCGTCGTGCATCATTAGCCCTCCGATCTCCTTCAAGTTTATCTGTGCCATTGGATCGATTCCATGGGATCTTGCATTCATTTCAGCATTTCGGCATTTGACAATTCTGTGTTGAGTGTCTCGTCACTTCATTTCTCGATCTCCAAAGTTCCGATACGGAAATTTTTCTGCACTAGCTCCTTCCTCTATATGACCATAGGCGGTGAACTCCGGTTACACTGACAATTCACCTTTTCAGTATTTCGGCATTTGTATGATCTAGTGTCTCGACATTCCTAGACGCGATCCTCGAAATTCTGAGGTGGAGCTTATCTGCACTAGGTCCTTCCTCCATGTGACGACACATGGTGACCACCGACTGCACTAAAAGGCGCTGTGAACTTATGATCTTCATCGACCCTGATCGATGGTCCACGATCTCGATGAATCAATGGTCTAGATCTCATCGTGAATTCGCATCTCGCGGTTCCTTAGATGGAGGTTCTTGTCACTCCAAGTCACGATAGGCGAAACTTCAAAAAGGAGCTTAGCTGGACTAACACCTTCCCTTCTCGTGACCAAGGGTTGTGACCACAACCTTATGCATAAGGCACTTTCATGATTTCGCATTTCGTGAGTCTGGAGATGAGACATCTCGACTCTCCAAGTCACGATCCCTGATACCCCGAAATGGCATGGGATCAATGGTTTTGATTAGAGCTTGATTCAACGGCTGTGATTGAATCGCAATTTTGCATATTGCAAATCATCATTCTTGTTGCATTGTTTACTTGCCACTCCATGTTGCGATCCCCGAAACTCTGATACAGACTGGAATCAACGGTCTAGATCAAAGCTTGATCTGATGGCTCAGATTACATCGCGATTTTGCATATTGCGAAATCGGGATTCCTGTGGTGAATGTTCTTTGACAAATTCAACACTCGATCCTTGAAACTCCGACATGGACTCAAATCAATGGTCCAGATTTGATATTGATTCAACGGCTGCAATTTAAGTCGTGATTTTTCATATCGTGAAATCGAGATTCCTGTTGCATTGTTTCTTTGACATATCCAACACGAGATCCTCGAAACTTCGACATGGTGTAAGTCTGCTGACGTCACATGTGTTAAATAACTGCCATGTGTCACCGTGATTCGTGACTTACATGTGCTTGTAATGTTGATTCAGTCTGACACTTGTCATTACCTGGTTGTGCCACGTGTTCCTAGCTGAGGTAGTTTGCTGACGTGAGTCAGATCGATGGTCCAGATGTGATCTTGATTTGACGGCTCAGATTATGTCACAATTTTTCATATCGCAAAATCAGGATTTCTGTGGATGATATTACTTGTCATCTCCAACTCTCGATCTCTGAAACTCCGACATGGAGTTGGATCAACGGTCCACATAACCCCCTGATATGGACGGTCCTCCTACTTTTGATATTTGTGAGCCCTCTACTCCTTGCACTTTAAAGATCGTGTAGGTTTTCCTCGATCCAACGGTGGTCGAACCCTGCACTCAGATATAACGCCTGAGATCTATCCTCCTCTTCAGCGCACTCTTCTTGTCTTTATTCAGATCTGACGGCCCTCATGCTGTCAGGAATTTTGGATGGGATCCAACGATCAGAAATGATTTTCGGACCTTCGAGCATTTTGTCAATGTTGCGTTGCCTTCGATCATTCGATCTTCCTGGACTTATCTTCTATTTTCCTATTGATCATTGTTGTTGTATTCAATCCATCATTACTATTGTACTTGCCATCAATGAAAAGCTTACGCTACCTGTAAAACATACCACACATCCTTTGCACTATCTCTTCTGATCTTATCGAGGTTGCTCTGCAGCTTCTTCCCAAAATACTTCTGGTGCCCATCTGTTACATTCTTCCTGTATTCATGCCATCTTCATTGTTGTACTTGCCATCAATGACAAGCATATGCTACATGTTAAACATTTCCAACATTTTGTGCACAACAGATTGCATTTTGATCGTGCTGTCCTAGGTTTGGCATATCATTTTCTTCTTGTTGTCCTACTGCTGAGTCAACAACTAACTTGCATAACCCTTGGCCTCTCACTATTTGAGCTAGGGTAATTTCTATATCATACTCCTGCAAGTAATTAACCCAGTTCTCTCTCTTTTCACCCAGTTCTTTCTGCACTAACAGATTCCTGACGGCTGAGTAAGGGACAATAATTTTCGTCCTAGATTTCAAAAGATAAGATCTGAAGTGTTTGACTGCTTTGAAAATAGTGTAGGCTTTCTGATATACCGCTGGGTAATTAAGTTCCGCGCCTTTGAAGGAAGAGCTCATAA
This sequence comes from Picea engelmannii, assembly GCA_009831015.1. Taxonomy (NCBI): domain Eukaryota; kingdom Viridiplantae; phylum Streptophyta; class Pinopsida; order Pinales; family Pinaceae; genus Picea; species Picea engelmannii. The sequence goes on from ML804024.1 coordinate 154,040, forward strand.
AGGCAATGCATACTTAATTTTTTCCAGCGTTCTTCTGAGTTAGGACGACATCGTAGGAGTGATCAGAAGCAAAAGTGTAGAGTGTGAAGTCTTGCGAAAAGTTGGGACTCATGAGAGAAGGAGCGTCTATTATGGCCTTTTTTATTGAATTGAATGCTTTATTTTCTAAGGGTCCTCAATGATATTGTGCATCTTTCTTAATTAAATTCTATAAAGGTCTCACCATCTCGGAGAAATTGGGAATGAATCTCCTGACGAAGTTTATCTGTCCTAAGAAAGACTGCATAGAATTTTTGGATGAGGGAGGGGGAAGTTTCAAGATGAATTGAGTCCTTTCAAGGTCGATAATCATCCCTTTGCTTGACATAATGAATCCTAAGAGTTTACCTTGTTCTACTGTGAAGATGGATTTTTTAGGATTTAAGGAAATGTCGTATTTACGACATCGTTGTAGAACGACTCTTAAATGAGCTAGATGGTCATTTTTGTTTTTGGAAAATATAGTAACATCATCTAAGTAAACTATGACGGATTGATTGATTAAGCCTCTGAAAGAGATGTCCATCGCTCTCTGGAAAGTGGCACCGGCATTAATCAATCCAAAGGGAATTTTCCTATAAGCGTAGGTTCCCCATGGAGTGCGGAAGGTAGTTTTAAGTTGGTCTGGAGGAGACATCAGGACTTGGTTGTACCCTGAAAAACCATCCAATAAGGATAGTCTCTCAGAACCAGATACTTGTTGAAGGATCTGTTCCATGGGTGGGACATGGTAGTTGTCTTTATCGGATGCTCTATTAAGGTTTCAGAAATCGACGCATAGTCTGATTTCCCCACTTTTCTTCCGTACAGGGACAAGGTTAGAAACCCATTGAGTGTGCCTAAATGGGAAAATTATCTTATCATTTAGGAGTTTATTCAATTCTTTTTTAACGGTCGATTCGATCTTAGGGTGCATTTTCCTTAATTTTTGTTGAAAGGGCAAGGTTTGGGGTTTCATAGGAATGACGTGTTGTATGATGTTAGGGTCGAAAGTTTTAAGGTCATCATACGTCCACACAAAAACATCTTTAAATTCCTTAAACAACTTAATAAATGCGGCTTTTTCCTGTTCAGAACACCCCACCCCTAAATTAATGAACTGCGGATTGTCATTAGTTCCCAAGTTTACTTTTTCATACGATAACGAGGAACTATTAGTTTTACAGTTGACCGATTTTTTGAATTTATCTTGAAGATCGTAAATTTTCTCTAATCTAACTACAGATTTAGGGATCGAATTTACCATGTCCGATGAAGATTCAGGAGTTCTCGGATCTGGTATTACAGTGAAATCATGCAAATTGTCATCATGAGTGCATTCGTCAATCACCGGGCCTTGAAAAGTTTCTTCCATATGCAGGAAGTTAATAATCTGTTGATCGTCGTCGAAGACTCTCCAATTCGTGATGTTGTCGGGAACAGATGCCTGAACAACAGTTCGACGGAGAATGCATTCGGGGACAAGCCTTCTGCAGGGAATAGTTTGGAAGCTATGTTAGCTAATAGATCAGCTTCAGAGTTATTCAATCTAGGAATAAAATTTATATTGAAAGTAGAAAACTTATTCATTAAATTCCATACCTCGGATTGGTATCTTTTAAGATGCGGAGACAAACAGTGGATAGAATCTCTTACCTGTCTAACCATGATTTCCGAATCGCCAAAGAAAGTCAGATTTTGAATGTTCATATCTAAAGATTTTCTGAGGCCCTGCAGTAAAGCTTCATATTCTGTTGTATTATTTGTACATTCAAATTCTAGCCTACATGCAATCAAAGTTTTGTTACCTGAGGGATCGATAATAATGCAGCCTGCACCTGCTCCTTCTTTGGACTTTGACCCGTCAAAATAAAGAGACCAAATTTGATTCTTATCAGGTGCATGAGACCATTGTGTAGAAGCTGTTGGCTGCACATATGCTACAATCTCGGACTGTTGCTCAGGGTTAGTGGTAGCTGAAGTCTCGGCCATGAAATTGCCGAAAAAGGTATCCATCCTTTGTATTTCAGGTGAATCAACAGAAGGTGTAAATGGTTCATTGGGCTCATTTAAATCCGTGAATGTGAGCTTTAGGTAGCGTTCATGATTTACCTTGATCTTGTTGGGCTTTTCATTCTCGAGAAGCTACAGGTGAGACCAATCTGTCGCGAAGTAGCCATGTAGCTGCTCTGACCAGTTTTTATTGGATAAATTCGTAAGTGCATACACAAACCAATCTCCCTAGATCCACCTAGATCTAGAACAAAGCAAGACAGAATAATACTCTTTCCCTAGATTTTGACTATTGAATTAACTAGGAGGCAAGAATGAGTAACATACCTTATAATCGCTTCCTATGGTCTTTGTTGCTCCTGCTTTGCTCCAGTTCTCTTGTGCAGTCAAGACCAAGACAACACAAACCAACCAAAGTGAAGAAGGAAAAATCTATTCAAGAGTCAATCTATGTATATGATCAAGGAATTATACAATAAAGTGGAAATAGCTTTATAGGAAAGGGACATATTATTGTATCATATTAATGGAAAGTAAAGATTACAACCTGAGCCTTGATGTTGCAAACTTCCTTTCAATGGCCCTTGGCTCTGACACACACACTTGCTCACTTGCATGAAGAAGATCAACTCCTTTGGATGAACTTGCTAGAGTCTCCAAGCTGTTATAGCATCAATACTTCACATAATTCTTTCACTAATTCCCCAATGAATATCTTGCTTGTTTTCTTAACCTTTTCCATGAGAATTCCCTCAATATATAGGAGAGAATGAATTAGTTACTTGAATAAGAATAATCCAAAAATATCAGGGAATCTAGTACTAGGATAACCATTCGAATGCCATCTCATCCTTCTAGAAGATTCCCTTCTAGAAGCATCGAGAATTCAACTTTTTCCTTGATTAAGAAAGAGTTCGTACCCTATCATTTCAACACAGTGCGAACTTCTCGCACCCTGGCTTAAGGCAGCCTGCGAGAATCATGCATTCTCGTAGGAAAATATACTAGCAACCTGCGAACCTCCTTCAAAAATGATATTTCTGGAAAGAGAAGAAAGTAACTTTTCTCAGGAGAAAGTTCTTATGAAGAGCCTGAGTACACCATCATCCACACATCATCGTGATGACCAAAATCATGGGTAACAAAATTCCCCCCAATGTATAAGGTTGGAAACCAGTGACAACCGATAGACTTTGTAAGCTCCATGTGTGTGTCGAGAACCAGGAGCACACCTAATCGGAAACCTGCGAACAACCAAGTATCTGCAGAATATCATATATATATCAATTATGAGGTAGGCATTCCCATACTCAAATCATAGACTGATGACATTATAGACATGGGTCATGGCCACCAATCATACAATGTGGATCCATGCTGTCAAAATATAGCATAGCCACCGGAATACACTGTGGATCTATGCGAGAAATTTCAAATCAAGACAACATAGCCACGAGACATACACAATGGATCTATGTGTCACAAATTATACATACTCCATCGCAACCTGGATCACAAAGATGATACCTAGGGTCTTCAATCTCATCGCCCAAAGTGCGAATCTAACCATGTGATTACATGTGTTGAAGTCGAACATGGTAGAAACCACTTGACTACCGCTCATTGATGAAACCGTTAACAAGTGCGAGGGAAATCACCATTGATGTCAATGACTCTCAAGGTACCATAGTACAATCCATCAAGTGTGAATAAATGAGTCGAAGTTGAACATCCGATGGAATCTTTCGATCAGGGGTAAATGATGTAAACCCACTGTCGAAAGAAAGGAAACCTGCCATTGAGGCATGCAAGCTCCAAGGTACTAAATAATTTCTAAGTCTTGATTCCGGATAATGAGCTGAAGTCGATGGAACAAAACTTGTCACAGGAGGGCCTTGATGTATCCCTCATCAATGACACGAAATGAGTAACAAATTTTGAAGGTGAAACAGAGTATGATGTGAATTGGACTGGACACAGAGAAGGCTGACACAAAGAGACTAGATAACTGTAGATGGCCGACTCAATATAGGTTTTAGATGGACTTCTCTTTGAAGATATGAACAACACGACCAATGATTTGGAAACATTGACTGAAAGACGACACATGGAATAAGTAATCAATCGAATGAGACAAATTGATTTCCCAAACTAGCTTCAAATGATGAATAGGGGGTGTCATGTTCAAGAGCAACATTGACTGCCATTTAATATGATGATGAAAACATATCCCTTTCCCAAATTTTCCCCCACCATTTCTGGCAAGTACCTCTTTATTTTTACGCAAGCTTGAGGAGGATAACATATTCTTGTTGATGTAAGCTCATCCTTTAGATGATTCCCTCGGAGTATGTTTAACTAACCCTAAGAAGGAGTGGTTCGGTCCCATCACGGGTCTATCAATGTTTGTATAACGAGTACAGAGATAGAAAACTCGAAGGTTTTTCAAGATTATAGAGTTTGGAAAAACACTTAAAAGAGAACTCTCTCAGTTCCTTTTTCACAAAGTAGTCTGGACGAGACTGTAAAAGAGATAAATTATCGCTCACCAGACGCGTACTTCAAACACTTTATCGAGCGTGAAAATAGCAAGGTTGCTCGACGATCTTTTCATGTTTAGAGAGTCTGAAAAGAGCTTAAAGAGGACTCCAGGGGGGTTCCTTTTTCGTATAACCTTGTTGAGCCTGAAAAAGTGATAAAAGTATGCTCAACCATGTTCTCATGTATTTACAAGCACAGGAACGGACAAAAATGACGCTCGAGGTTTTATGTAAAAACCATAAAAACAATAAAAAACACGCCATAACGAAGAAAAATATGTCCATATCTCCGTATTTGATCATCAAAAATATCACGCCTGCAAGAGTTACACTCAACATGACATTAGGGATTAGGGTTTAGTCGATAAATAATTATAAAAACCCAAAATGACAGAGTAAAAGTAAATAAAATGAGTAAATACTCTTTTTTACCACATCATTTTACATTTCCACTATTGAGCTCCAAAAACCCCTCTTTTACCCTCCAAGTTTGGCATCAATTTGCGGGAGCTACGAGAGACCATTCAGCGAGCCGTCTACGACATTAAGGTAATCTCTTCGTCCTTGACATTTTCATGGTTTAAATTTGTAATTTCATTGGTCAAATTCTTAGTTTTAAGTTATTTTTTCAAGCCCTACATGTGCGTTGGCATTCTCACAGGCAGGCCATACGGGGCCTGCAAGAATGAGGCATTCTCGCCGGTGAGCCTAAGACCACCTGCGAGGTTCTCGCACTGTGCATATAGGGCACCTACGAGAACCGCAAAGCCCAAAGATTTTTTAAATTTTAAGCCAATGAAAAATATTCAAAACATGAAGAAAGTTATTAATCCTCTTATTGTGTTCCTTGTGCAGATAATTGGCCATCAACATGGTGCTAGAGTGGCGTGAAAGGGAACATGAAGAGGATAATGCAAATGCCGAAAATCATCCTCCTACCATAGCTTCTTTGAGAGACTGTGGGCTCTTGAAGTACTTTTTCATTCCGGGCATGAGGGCCCAGGTCAGACTTTTAGAGTACCTGGTTTGCATGTGGGACCCAGATCAACAGGTGTTTCGTGTGGGGGTCCACACACTCTCCTTAGACATTGAGGACATTTAATTTTTGACCGGATTGTCCCGACGAGGATACTATGTGAGCCTGACCAGTAGTAGAGGTGGTGGGATACCAATGAGTAAGTACTGTTGTATACACTACGTACCCGAGGCCGAGAGAAAGAAAGGAAAAGTGGCTATCTGGGAGGTAACAGACTTGACCCTCTATACTATCCTTTTCACTATATCTCGGATGGCTGGGAGTTATGTTCCTCATATGGAATTACAAAGTTACTTCCAGTATGCTATTGAGTGTACTGAGCCTCGAGTGTTCAACTGGGCAGATGCAGTGATGCACAGTATAAAAAGGCAATTGACCAAGTGCAGGCATGGCAACCTGAAGCAATTCAGGTATGGATCTTTGTTGGTATCCTTCTTCCTTGAGCGGGTCCCATTACTGAGGTTACAGGTGGAGTGGAATTTACCGGCTCCCAGGGATCTGCGGATGCTGAGATGGTGTCGGCTCATGGCCCGGCACGTAGCAGGACCGATCATCAAATATGACGATACTTTCTTTGACTGGCTTCAACCACAGATGTTGATGGTTGATGACTACGCTTATGCTGGGCTAGATTTCCGAGGAGATATCGATTTGGCATTGCCATAGGACGCTCAGTGGGGGGACCTTGGTAAGAATGACACACATTTTATCTTTTTAATTTTTTTTGAATTTTTTATCATATTCAAATGTTTTTGTTTTATATGTTCATCCAAATACTAACACAAAATTGTTTGTTGATAACACATATGTTGCACCGTATAGACCTCCTGGAACTTCTCCTATCCAGAGGCGAGGAGAGGTAGCAGTAGCACCATAGTATGCTGAGGATTATCAGGTGGTGGAACATAATTTAGAGGGTCTGACAACAGACATTCCAGATATGACTCTGGAAGAGGTTCCACGACGCGATCAGCGTCACACTGTAGGGGTATCAACATCTATGAGTCGACTTCTCTGTAGGGTTGCTAGGGCAGTCGTGTGTTACCATGAACATCACCGATGACGTCACTTTGTAGAAGCTATAAGCTCCCATTTTTGACATTTTGGTCTTCGGACAAACTTTTGTAAAAAACTCTTTTGATCGTTATATATACAGACGGCTTCTACCGTTTTACTTTATATTGTGTGAATTTTGATGTGTTTGATTTATAAATGATTCAAATGTCTGTCCAATACATAATTATCCAATGCATCTATTAATGTATTTAGACATCTAGGGATATGTTGATATTCAATGTGATCAAAATAACGTTCCAAGAGGCGAATTCGCAAATACACCCGTAATAAAGTAGGACTTCGAATAGAGTAGACATTACTTAACTGTAGTACTACAAGATGCGAGTCAATTCATACAACCAAATGATGAATTCCGAGTGAGATAACATCAACCAATAATTCAATAACAACGCTATATGCTGCAATGTTGTTGGTCGCACGACCAAGACATACACCTTGTAAAGATACAAGTTCATTTGTTGGGGTATAGATTGCCCATGTAGCAAAAGCAAGGCTCTGAGTACTACGGCTAGCACCATCAGTGAAGCCAATATAGGGTAGCAAAGACTCCAACATCTGGAAATCAAGCACAACGTCACGTAAGGGCAGAGACCAGATAACGACAAAAGAAAACTATAGTAACACACACAAAGTATGATACATTAAAATACAAGTACTTGTGCACAGATGATTTATGCATAGTACTTCTTCAAGTACAACCCATTTCTGGGTTCACTCAAAGGGATACCATCGTAATCTACCAACTCATATGCTCCTTTTTCCAAAACTCGGTGAACAATATAAGGACCTCACCACATGGGTTCAAATTTCCCAGCTCCTGAGACATCTCGATCCTATTCATAAAGAAGAACAAGATCACCTTCAGAGAAAATGCGAGGCTTGACATGATTGTCATATTGGGCCTTGACACATTTTTTCTGGGCTTCTATTACTAGAGTGGCATCACGTTGATTTTTGTCTAATTGCAGAAGATACAATAGACATTGTTCTTCAGTAGAAGTGTTGGGTAGGAGTTCAACAGCTAGCTTCAGAGAGGGTATCTCGCATTCTATAGGAAGAATGGATTCCACACCATAGACTAATAGAAAAGGCGTAAACCCAGTAGCGAACTTGACAGATGTCCGATAAGCCCACAATGCCAAAAATAACATTGTGTGCCAACTTGGTTTATGAATTCCTATCATCCGTCGAAGCATAGTTATAAGAATTTTGTTAATAGCTTCGACCTGGCCATTAGCTTGTGGATAATAGGGCATTGAGTTATCATGACGAAGACCCAAATTCTCTGTAAGTTCAGACATCATAAAATTCCTAAAGTGGCTACTGTGATCAGTGACGATAGCTTGGGGAACACCAAAATGAGCTATGTGTTTATGGATAAATTCGTGAGTGCGGACACAGACCAATCTCCCCAGATCCACCTGGATCTGGAACAAACCGTGAAAGAATACTACTCTTTCCCTAGATCTAGATATTGAATGAACTAAGAGAAATGGATGGTGGACATACCTTATGAACGCTCTCCTTTAATCTCTGTTGTTCCTTGTTCTGCTATGATTCTCTTGTGTCATTTCAATCACAACAACACAAACCAATAACAGCCAAGGCATTAATATATTCAATACCTAGTCTATACATGTGATCAAGGAATCATGTAATAAGATGACATCATCATTATGGGAAAGGGACATATTCATGTATTGCATTAACTGAAAGAGAAATATACAACCTGAGCCTTGA
>ML804024.1:162563-173546 GCA_009831015.1 Picea engelmannii
TACAGTCTTGCACAAGTTCTCCAATCAATCTCTAGCTAACTTGCTTCTTCTTGTTCTTATGCTTAACCCTTTCCATAATTAATCTCCTCAATATATAGGAGAAGATTGATTAGTTACTTGGATAGGGAATGATCCCAAGATATATGGAAAGTCAGTATTTTGCCAACCATTCGAACTCCAACTCACCCTTCTAGAAGATTCCTTATAGAAGGATCGAGAAATTATTCATTTTCTACCTTTAGAAACATGTCTGCACCCTAACCATTGACACAGTGCAGAAATTCCACAGTCAAGCTGAATGCAGCATGCGGGAATTATGGATTCTCACAGGAGAGTATATATGCAGCCTGCGGACTACTTTCAAAATATGATTTTTGAGAAAATGACAAGTGTAACCTTCTTCAGGAAAAAGTTCTTAATGAAGAGTTTGATATTCTATTATCATGACATAATCATAATATCATCTTGATAACCGAAAATGTGGATAATATTATGACATGATTAAAAAGAAACAAGGCTCCAGTCTTTCCAGTATTGTCGAATGTCGGCATTGCCTCGGCCCATTTCGTAAAGTAATCAACGACTACAATAATGTAACCATGCCCCTCGGCTGAGTGAGGGTGACATGTCATGAAATCGATTCTCCATTTCAAAAACAGACCAACTGAGACCACAGGGTGAAAAGGAGCAGGATGTGACCGAATTTTCTGATTGTAGGTCTGGCAGGCATGGCATTTTTGAACGACAGTAATGCAATCATTAAACAAAGAAGGCCAAAAATACCCTGCGCGTAATATCTTCTGGGTAGTAGCATACCCAGACATATGACCACCACATTCCCTAGAATGGAAGTCATTCAGAAGTTTCTCAGCTTTGTCAAACGTTAGACAACATTGAAAACTAGAGTCAATTCCCCAATGGTAAAGAGTATCCCCGAGGATAATGTATTGACGAGCTTGATAGTGTATGCGACGTCGTTCAGTACTAGACAAAGCAAGCCAAAAAGTCTGGGTTTGAATATATATAATGATATCCCCATACCAAAGATTGTTAGTGCCAATAAGGAAAAGAGATTCATTGGGTAATGAATCTACTGCTACATTTTCCATGGCAGAGTAAGGAAAATTGCATATCAACTCAGCAAAAACTAAGGACTTCTTAGACTTGGCGTGATCGAATTCCAAGTCAAACTCCTGGAGTATGACAATCCATTTGGAGTATTTTCCCCCTAGCAACTGACATGTCAAAATATGTTGCATAGGGTTACAATGAGAAATCACCATAGTCTTGCATGAGAGGATATAGTGCCAGAAGCGTTGGACGGCTTGAACGGTAGCCAAGGCCAGTTTTTCAACATGTTGATACTTGATTTCAGTTGGTGTGAGACTTCGACTCAAGTAGTAAATAACATGTTCATCGTGCACATCATCCTCTTGGACTAGAACCATGCCAATAGTATACTCCGAGGCTGCAAGATAAAGGAAATAATTGTGACTGTAATCAAGAGGAAAGAGAAGCGGAGCTCGTGTTAGGGACAACTTCAAAGCTTCAAAAGAATTGTTGGAAATGGGATCCCAGATGAACTCAAAATCTTTCTTTAGAGCCGCGTAAAACCACGAGTGATCTCGGCGTAATTAGGGATGAAATGACGAAGAAAGTTTTCTTTCCCCTACAAACTTTGCAACTGGCATAGTGTAGAAGGAGGAGGGAGATTAAGAATCGCCTCAACCTTAATAGGATCCATCTAGATCCCTTGACGCGAAACGATAAAACCTAGAAGATGACCGGATTCTACACAGAAAACACACTTATGGGGATTCAAACGTATTCGGTAAAATCGACAGAGAACGAAAATGGCTCGGAGATGAGTGGGGTGATCGACTCTGTGCAAAGAATGAGCTGGTAAATCATCCAAATAGGGTTGAACGATGTGCTTTATATCATGAAAAGCATAAGACATAGCATGTTGAAAAGTGGCACCTGCATTCTTAAGACCGAAAGGAAGTTTCGTATAGGAAAAAGTACCCCAAGTACAAATAAAAACAGTCTTATGTTGATCCTTAGGAGCAATGTTAATTTGATTATAGCCGGAGAAACCATCCATGAGAGAGAAAATTTCACTTCCGGTGCAGTCATCGATGATCTGATCGATGAAGGGGGTAGGAAAGTTGTCTTTGGGACAAGCTTTGTTAGTATCCCTATAATCAACACATACTCGAATACTTCCGCCTTTCTTGTCAATCAGGATAGGATTGGAAACCCATTCTATAAGAGCCACTGGATAAATAAAGCCATCTTTCAGAAGTTTTTCAACTTCGAGTTTGATAGCAGCCGCTTTACGTGGCTGAACTGGATGAAGGCATTGCCGGACAGGTTTAGCATCGGGATATGTCTTTATCTCATGTACAATAATGGCAGGGTCGATACCTGGAATTTCCTCGTAGCTACAGGTGAATATGTCATGAAATTCTTTAAACATGGATGTATAGGTGACTATTTTGTCTTGGGAACACGAAGCTCCAATATGAACATTTTCGACGATTCCAGGTTTTAGTGATATGTCAATGGGAATTGTGGGAGAGATTTTACTAAGGTTCCCTTCGGTAAACACATCATGTGTAGATCCGGGAACAGTCGAGATGACAATAACGGTCGATGGAGTTGAAATCCGTTGGTAGTTCTCAAGAGTGTGTTGTTCCAGAAAGAGTATGGAACGATGATGCCCATCGTCCCAAGGGGTGTCCTCCATGATGGACATGATCATCTCATCAGTGGGAAAAATAACATGAAAAGGATCGGGAGACAACTCCTCAAGAGAGTGAGTAGAAGGTGCTACCGATTGAATCGCTTGATAGACAGACTCAACCGGACTTAACAAAATTGCGTTGCTGTAACGAAGATGATCTCCGGGGTTAGGGACTATCCAAGGGTCGGAAGACACAGAAAGTTCATGAGTCATGGTGGAAATCATGTTGATAGAGGAAAATGACGGGCGTGGAACATCAGGCGGTGGAATGGGGAAAGTGCCCATTAATGAGGAGTCCTTTAAAATGCCTACACCGACATTCTCATAACCTGGTGGGGTTTTAGCAATAAATGACACGTTGCCAGTAGGAGTATCAGAATTGAAGAAGGCAAGTTGGTCAACGGTGATAAATTTTCCTTGATGAGGGAAACAAACTACATGGAAAAGTGTTGACACGACTGCACGCATGGAATCGATCCAGCTGCGTCCAAGCAGAAGATTATAATCAAGAGGAACGTCGAAGAATTCCACTTCAACTTGGACCGTTTTACCTTCTAACATGATAGGCAACGAAGGGAGAACACCGTAAGGCTTAAAACCAGAGCCATTGAAGACTTTAAGAGTGTTTTGGGATTCATTCAAAGGAGGAGAGCCAATGGCTTTCCAACAAGCAAGAGACATAACACAAGTCTAGGCTCCTTCATCGATAACAGTTTGGAAAATGTTCTTGTCAGAGACAACAACTTGAATTTGAAATGCTAGTTGAGGGGGTAACCTTGGAATGTGATCATCCAAGTCAAAGACTATTAAATTCGTATCTGTCAGGTCAATTCCACCTATAGCTTTCAACAGTGCCTTCCGTTGTGTGGGACAAGACTGAAGGACTTCAAGGGATGACATCGCTGAAGGTGCCTGGGCCAGATCTTCAACAATGCTATAGTTCTGGGCTGCACGAGCATGAGGATTGAAAGCTGATTTTTGTACGAAACCCTTAGGGGGGGGGGTTGCAGAACTGTGTCGAGGCTCGGTCGTTCTAGATGAAGAGGACCGTTAGTAGGTGGAGTTGCTGGAGAGGGTTGTACCAAAGTAGGAGGTAAATCGTCAACCTTCTCCTTAGATGGAGAATAATCTTTGGCTCGAGTCGTAAGTGCAACGTTGTTCTGCTTAGAATCACCAGTACACATCAAAACATATGATGTTGTAGAAGAGGAGAGTTGGTCATGGATGACCAACTGAGCCTGTTGTTGAGACGGGAAGGGTTGAGACAAGACAGCCGGTGCAGGAGGTTTCGGGGTTCCCTGAAGGAACTTAGTGACCTCAGCACGTCTTGAACAATCCTTCATGTAGTGATCATCACCACAGATAAGGAAAGGGTATCATGGTTTGTGCTTATCCCGATCTTCAACAGGAGTGGTTTTAGATTTCTCTGTTTGATTAGTAGTTTTTCCCTCCTTATTCTTACCTCTCCCCTTTTTAGATTTGTTTTTACCGACTGGGATAGATTGAACAACATTTACCTCAGAAGTTTTGTCGGTGGGAGTAGCAGGAGATGGAGCATTTTGAACATTAGAAGAAGAAGATTTAGGGTTTGTTCTTGAAACAGAATGTGATTGGGCCAAAGCAGTACCAATCACACCGTCAGCTGCATGTGAGGCAACTGGAGTAGTTGAAGTGCTGGAAGTATTAGGATGAGGTAAATATGGTAGTAAATCGTAAAGAGTTCCCATCTGTGAGTAAACGAGATCAAGATATTGAGCACGAATTATAGCCTTCTCTTCTATGATGACACCACCCATGGAAATCTCCTTACCGATTTCATTCACAAAGGATTTTGTAAACCATTCCGCTAGCAATTGATCAGGGAGCTCAAGTTTAATGAGACGTCGTCTCCTTCGCCACTCATGGATATGATCAGATATATGAGTGCCTTTACTTTGTTTGAAGGAAGTCAAAATCTCAGTCCCCGTATCATAACAGATCAGTAACTAGTAATGCGTAAGGAAAGCCATAGCTAAAGTGTTAAAATCAGAGAAGAAACCTCGTGGCAATTCAATATACCACTTCGCAGCAGAACCGGTAAGGGTTCATTGAAAAAGACGTAATCGAATAGAATCATACATCAATGAGTTGGACGAACACCATAAGTCAAAGGTCATAACGTGATTGTTTGGGTCCTCTCCCACTTTTCCATCGAATTTATGAATATCCGATGGAAGCTTGGTTGGAATAACAGGCCATTGGGGAGAGTGATGAATAGGATCATTTAGAATCCGATACAAATCCGCCAAATCCAAAGTAGCAAGAAAAGGTAACTGTCCATTCACCTGCAGGTACTGGTGACTTTGGGGTGGAAGCCCTGTTGGCAAGCCAGTAGGACCGTAAGCAGTTTTCCCATAATGGGAAGACCCATGCTAATTCGATGGTGGTTGGAGAGGATAGTAGCTCGAGGGGTTGTAACCTTGAGTGGGGACATGATTTTGAGCATCCGTACCCCAAATAGGATTAGGTATACCTGGGTATGGTTGGCCTATAGTAGAGACAGGCAACTACTGCCCCCCAGTCGTTTGAGGAATATTTTGTATCATCTTATTCCAATACTAGGCCAGAGAAGGAGGTACATTTTGTCCAAAAGGGGGGGTTATTCCCCCTATCATAGGCGGAGTTCCAACCAGAAGTTGTGTTCCAATAGAAGGTTGTGTAGTAATTGGATTGTTTTCGGTAAGGGGAAATTGAATCATACCACCTTGTCCACCAACGGGAATCTACAAGTTTGGTGTAATGGACGGGATAGTGCCACTAGGATTAGGATTACTAGAAGGAAATTGAGGGAGTGTTGGAATAAAACCGGGAATAGGGTGCCCAGGAAAAGAAGGACCAGGAGTACCAGATGGGGTTTGTGGAGGTGTTGGAACAGAAGAATTCAACAAAGCATTCAACGCATGGTATCTGGGTGGTAGTGTCGGAGTGACATCGGGCATTCGCTGGGTGTTTATAGGAGCAAGACCAGCTGTAGTGAACCCGGTTGGGACACTCGTAGTAGTTGCAAGATGGGCCATATCGATAGGGAGAGTAAAGTGATAAGTGGGATTCAACGAGACCGTCTTGGTCTCAGAAAACACTGGAGGGTTGATTTCAGAGACCACAGGTGAACCAGGACTAAAAAGGGTCCTTCAGAAATCACCTGCAAACCAAAAAGGATCTTGGCCTTCTACACCGGGAAAAGGCCCAACGGGTGATCCAGAAGAGGTAAAAACTAATTCTCTAGAAGAATTCAGTCATCTAAAAGGGCACTGAGAATCACTAGGAAGTCGAAAATCCTTTCAAGTATTTGTAATTCAAAAATGTTCTAGAGAATCAGTTCGTTCCACTTGTGGCGTGGTGACGACTGTGGCTTCACTATGCCCAGGAGAGCCCTCAGGTGTAGCTACAGGCAAGGGTTGAGAACCGTCCAGATTCTCTGGAGATAAACCTTGAATTCTATGTGAATGATGTGGGGGAGATATTGTAAATGAATGACAAACTTCACGAAGAAAATCCTATGGTCAACTTTGAGAAACAAACAACATGCACTAGTAAACAAAATCTAGGAAGCAATCACTAGGAAAACAAGACCTTCTAATTTCGAAGCCACTAGTTGGTGATGAAATCCAACGTCCCAACAACAAGATGATAAGGGGCGATGCTAGGGTGGAAAAGTTACGCTGGCAACCTTCTTAACGGACTTACACCCTGGTGCAAGCTCCCACACATAATCGTGGATATACCCTCCAAGGAGCCCGAGTGATTTTGGTCAACGTCAATTCCAGGTACTGTGAAGACTTTCCCCTCCACAATCACCTTGGGTAAGAACCTAGAAATATAGTCCACTAAGGTCACCACCAACAACAATAAAGCCTGGGGGAACAGTTGACAGTCCGATCCACACGCAAGGGCAGGGTATCTAGCCCGCAATCAACTCAAAAGAATTCCACTCATCATTGTGGGTATAGCTCCGCGTGATCCCTGTAATATGTGCAATCTCTACACTGATATCAACAAAGCAGGGTGAGTAACTTTTCCAATATCAATGCGACCTAGTGTTTGACCCTTGTGTGAGAAGGGCTTCTCAGGACAAGATGTTGCAAATGGAATTTAACACTCCCTAACTCAAGATGCTATTGTGTGTTTTGAGCTTTGGAGAGTGTATCTCTCTTCCTATTCCAAAGTGCTAGCCTAGATAAATGTTGGTGTAATAGAGCCCTAGAAAAGAGTTACTAGATAAATTTTATGATTACACAGTGTTATTAAGATATGTTGTTTACTCAAAGGTAACGGAAATGAAACTTATGTTGTATGACTCTGACCCAACAATGCAAGGATGAGAAATGAAATATATCACTTTTCGTTCAATGAATCCTATGTATGGGAGAGAGAGAAAGTTTCCCAGATCAACCTTAAACTACAATGAAAATTTTCCTTTGAAATGCCAATACAAACAATCACTTATAAAACGACAATCCTCTATTGTATCTTTTCCAAATACTTCAACAATCTCAATAATTTGATTTTCAAAGTTTTCTAAAACGAAAAGAATTTTTGAAAGAAAAACTTTTGTTCACTTTTCAAAAGGACCCACACTATGACAGCGAGAGTACAGAAAATCAAAATCCAAATGAACAAGCAATAACAAACCCAATCAAGTCTTTCAATGAAAGAAAAAATAAAGAGAAAACCAAAATAGTCTTCTCAAGTGCACAAGAAAATGATCGTTCAAACCAATAAGAAAATGAGAAAAACCAAGCACTCAACTTTCAACCAATCACTAGTTCTTAACTAATCAAACACACTCAAAGCCTGAAGTCAGAGAGAATGGTTTGCCAAGAAAAGTCAAGAAAGGAAAATCAAGCCAAAAATAACAAGAAAAGCCTTGAAATCCTAAGACTGTTCACGCATGAAAATGAAAACAAGAAATATATCAATTAATGGTCCAAGAAACTCATAAGAGGTAATCAAACTGATCTGGGCAGTTGAAAAAACCAAAATTCAAATTCAAAATTTTGAAAAATTGTGTTCGCAGGCAGGCAGTATTACACAGTGCGACAATCACTAATTCTCGCAGGTGACCCTTGAGTAGGGTGCGAGAACCTCGCACTGAAACCTAAAGGTAGAGTGCGAACTCTGCCAGTTCTCACAGGATACAATGAAGTGCAGTGCGAGAATTCCTGAACATAATAAAAAATTTGAAAAATGAAGCAAAATTGAAAAAGGCCTCTGGACCCAGAGGGTCTATCAGGATATCCTGAAGACTCAGAGATTGATAGGACAGGAGAAAAATGAAACCAGAGCAAATGGCCACAAAAAAATATCAAAAGCCACAAATAAAAAGGGAATGTTCCCCAGTGGAGTCGCTAATTTTGTTATTGGATAAATTCGTAAGTGCGGACACAAACCGATCTCCCTAGATCCACCTGGATATAGAACAAAGCAAGACAAAATAATACTCTATCCCTATATTTTGACTATTGAATTAACTAGGAGGCAAGAATGAGTAACATACCTTATAATCGCTTCCTATGGTCTTTGTTGCTCCTACTTCGCTCCAGTGCTCTTGTGCAGTCAAGACCAAGACAACACAAACCAACCAAAGTGAATAAAGCACAATCTATTCAACAGTCAATCTATGTATATGATCAAGGAATTATACAATAAAGTGGAAATAACTTTATGGGAAAGGGACATATTACTGTATCATATTAATGGAAAGTAAAGATTACAACCTGAGCCTTGATGTCACAAACTTCCTTTCAATGACCCTTGGCTCTGACACACACACTTGCTCACTTGCATGAAGAAGATCAACTCCTTTGGATGAACTTGCTAGAGTCTCCAAGCTGCTGTAGTATCAGTCCTTCACACAATTCTTTCACTAATTCCCCAATGAATCTCTTGCTTGTTTGCTTAACCTTTTCCATGAGAATTCCCTCAATATATAAGAGAGAATGAATTAGTTACTTGGATAAGAATAATCTCAAAATATCAGGGAATCCAGTACTAGGATAACCATTCGAATTCCATCTCATCCTTCTAGAAGATTCCCTTCTAGAAGCATCGAGAATTCATCTTTTTCCTTGCTTAAGAAAGAGTTCGCACCCTAGTAGTTCAACATAGTGCAAACTTCTCGCACCCTGGCTTAAGGAAGCCTACGAGAATCATGTATTCTCGTAGGCAAATATACTAGCAGCCTATGAAACTCCTTCAAAAATGATATTTCTGGAAAGAGAAGAAAGTAACTTTTCTCAGGAGAAAGTTCTTATGAAGAGCTTGAGTACACCATCATCCACACATCATCATGATGACCAAAATCATGGGTAACACCAGTCCCTGCTTAAAAACAGACCATAAAATTATGGAATATCCACAACAATAATATCAATCACTTGATGAACTTTGGGGTTAGACGATAATTTTATAAGCACATTACTTAATTTGCCTATGACTTTGACACTAGTTCGATCAAGTTGTATGATTTTTAAAGTGGATGGTTCAACTTCAGCGTTAATCTTATGACACACAGACCATGGCATCACATTGGATGATGCTCCTGAGTCTACCATACAATTGTGCACGTTTCTATTAAAGATTTTGAAATTTAACAAAAATGGAGGTACATTTCTGCGAGTACTAAGGGTGGAAGCTTGTGGCTTTTTACTTGCAATATCTAAAGCTAGTTTATCTACATTTGTTACATTATTTACAGGAAGGATTCCTTTATCGTGAGGATCAAGATTATTCTTGGCAGAAGTATTCTGAGGAAATTTGTTCTGTACAACCTTGTTGCTGCTTGAATTACCGTTTTTTCTATTCTCTGCGATATTCTGTAACATTTTTTGTAGCAGAAATGGAAATTTTAATAATTCAAAAACAAAAATGTTAGCCCTTAACTTTTTTAGATCTTCAACTAAATCATAATCTAAGTTGGGGTTTACATGACTCTATTTAGTCTCAGCTGGTTTAGATTGCTTCGGGGGCAAAGTCGTAGTGTTTTCAGAAGAAGATTTGTTTGTTGTCTTACTCCTAGTATTGTAGGGATGTACTGTCTCGAAGTTATCTTGAAAAATACTATCCGAGAAGTGTCCAAAAATGTTTGGAGAAGATTCTTCTTCTTGAACTGTCTCTTGTTCAACAACCTCCTCATGAACCTCAGGAGGAATCAAGTTATCCTGGGCTTCTAGAATTGTTTGAAGGGCGAATTGCAAACTTTCTAGATTTAGGCCCTCGGTATTTGGATTAGGTCGGTTGGTGGGAAAAGGATTCCTGAATGGGGGTTTGTAGGGCCCTTTGCTTGAAGAATATTTTTTGGCCATCCTTTTCAAATCTATAACTTGATTTGACAATTTTTGAACGACTTTAGTTAAGTTTTCTAAATCTGAGCTTTCAGGTTGTGTTTTATTTTGAACAGGTTGAGGGAGGATTTCGATCTTCTTTTCGGAAGAAGAAATAGTCTCTGTTTCATTGCTAGTAGTGTCTTTTAAACTAAGGATGTCTTTTTCAACCTGGATAGCCTCTTCGAAGGCCTCTAACAATGTGGCTTTCTTAGATCGTTTTACCCAAATGGATATACTTTGATGCAAGGCTTTAGTATAGTATGCTATGATAAGATTCTGAGCAGGCATCGAATCTGTAGGGATTCAGTTCTTTAATGTTAAGAATATTTGGTTAAATTCTTTGATTTTCTCTTTAGAATTCATTCTTAAACTAGAAAGCTCCATGACTAGAACTTCTGGGGACTTATCGTCTCTGAATTTTTCCAGAAAGCAAGATTCAAACTTTTCCCAAGACACGATGGTATGGGGTTGCTGGGAAAAGTACCAAGTAGAGGCATTTCCCTCGAAAGTATAGGGGAAAAACCTATAGACTACGTCTTCATGCTCAACATTACGGAGTCTAATGGCTAACATAAACTTTTTAATGTGATCTTCAGCGATTTGTTTGGGCAAGGGATGCTGAAGCCCAGGTAGGACTACAACATCTTAGTAGACCCAAGGTCTAGAAGGATTGTTTTGATTGGCCATTGATGTAGGTGGTGTGGAAGGCTGAGAAGGGGAACTGCCTTCATCAGAAGAGTCTTCTCCAGAAGAAGAAGGAGATGATGGAGGTGGTGAGGGTGGTATTCCAGATCCTCCTGCAGCAGGAGTAAGGATTGGATCTATAGGGTTTAAAGTGAGGTTAGTGCCTCCAATTTGTTCTCTGATATCAGA
>ML804024.1:206194-262432 GCA_009831015.1 Picea engelmannii
CAACATATTCAACCCCAGTAATCAGAGAGAAGAAAAATGCCAATAAAGGCTAAAGGATGAAAGTCAAGTGATCAAAGCAAGAACAAGCTTAAAAACCCTAGATCAGATCCAGCAAGCAAATGAAGTAAAAGATATGTAAACCACTGAGATGAAGTGTCAAAAAGACTTAAATCAACCTTACTGAGCTATTGGATAACAATGGGCTTATCTACCTGTGGAGGGTTAGACTCTCCAAAACCATTACGGCTGAGAAAATCATGCCAAGAATCACGACGTAACCCCAATTCGTAAACTAAAACCATTTTGATCAACCCAACATGGAAGAGGCTAGTGTCAGCCTGGCTACGCTTGTATCATTTAGCCATTTTGAACAAACTTCGGTGCAGATAGTGAGGCATACTTAGTTCAAAACCCATGAAAACCATTAATAAACGCAGGTGGAATAAGAAAATAAACCCGTACCTGCCTTCACAAGTTACGAAATGCTTTATAATCATCGAGAGATCATACCAGCGGGGTTTCAACATCTTTGCAGGCAACCCTCTGTCACATGAGTTCACTGTGCGAGATTGGAACAATCATGTCCATGGGATATCATCTACCTTGCAACTTTTCGACCATTTGTGTCCTTTGACAGGCAAGCTGGTTGCAAGGTTGAGAAATTCTTCAGTAATTTCAAGCTGGACATCTCCAATTTTGGCTCGGCAGCCATCAAACGATAACACAAATTGCCGAGCCACAGTGAAGTTATAACCATCAAACTTCCTTATGAAAGCAAGCCACCCGTGTTGTTCCAGGTCACTACATGCACCACTAAATGTCAACAGTGCTTGGCACCCATTAGGCTCGGCCCTTACGACATGGGCCATGACCTCTGTACATGGTAGGGTTCAAACTGAATGAAACAATGCACAGAGTCGAAAAACGATAGGGTTTGATAGCTTGAAAGCTCGAAGAGACCGGAATTAACTGCATGCGTGCGAAGGTGGTGGGATTACCACCGCTACGCATCGTATTAATGACTGAGTACAGTGATATTAAAATCATAATCGTTTATACCATGCGTATCGGCCAGCAAATAGGTTTGTAATCATATTAATGTGCCAGTCACCCGAAGCAGAACCAATACCATGCGTTATACTCATGCCAAGTGTACAGTTGAATCCAACACCATATCCAACATCCATCGTGTCAATCAATCGTTTAACACCAAGGTTAAATTTAATCGATACATAGTTTGAAACTATGAATCGTTCAATGTAATATCAATTTACCAAACAGTATACCAAGCATCGATTTGTAATTAAAATCCAATATGATTAACCAATGCACCTTCAAACCATTGCTTTTCTTGAATTGACTTCATAAACTTACCAATGTATTCGTTGCACATTCAAATGTTTGCATTCCAAAGTTTTAAGAAAATTACGATCCAAAATTTCTCATATAATAACTGAGTGAAGAGCCCATAGTGATAAGAATCAAAGCAATAAGACCAAATCCATCATAACCGTTATAAGATCATAATAAAACTAGTAAATCTCCATGCTCAAAGGCTTAATAATCAAACAGATCCAAATGCGCAATCAAGGTAAGGGTATGCTAAAGGGCATGAGTTTGAAAAAATCTTTTGCAGTCATGTGATAAACCAATGGTCAAGTGTCTTTTAGAGAAATTGATAAAAGATGACTACAATCCAAACGATGAAAGAGGTATTTTCACACTTACAGTTGTGAAAATCGAATCGAGAACAAATTGCAATTGTCGCAAAAATGAAACAAATGTATAGAAGCACAATGCGACGATGATTTGTCATTAACGAGGCAAGGGGTGTAGGCAGCGTTTTTTAAGAGCAATTAAAAAAAGTAATTGGCTGCCAACAATACAAGGATACAAAAACTTTGTTTTCGATTATTGTCATAAGTCGGGTAAATGAAATCATATGTAACAGCATCATAATCGTTTTCCAACAAATTGAATCCATCTGTTATGAGATCGTTTTGATATTCAATTGAAAATAAGACAAATCGCAAACACATCATTACACTTGTGAATCGAACAGGATTATCACGATAACTGTATAGCAAGCGATTTAGGCTGTGAACGAATCCAAACGATAATTGACTCATGACAAAATTATAACAGGATTAATCAAATAGGGTTTGTTATAGATTTTGATCGTTGATCATTGCATAGTAAGCAAACAAGATCGATTAATTTTGATCACAATCATTTCAATCAAACGAATCATATCAGGGTTTGACCGATTCGTTTCAGAAATTTAAAATACAGAGCATTACTTATATTCTGAACTCAACTCATAGGACAAACTTGCTAATTTAGAATAGGAGCGAATAGATTTAGCTAAGATTTTCACTCAGTTGTTATGATTTGGATTCATTCCCGATTTGGGCGTGAATATTATTTGAGTGTAATGTTTTCATTAAAGAGACAAAGTCATTATCCTTAACTTGGAAACAATCAAATATAGAACATCACACGACACAACATCATAACAAGTATCTTCCCGAAAATATTTACCAGTCATAGCATACCAATGATAACGAAATCGAATCCGAGAAAAATCGTTTTCTAAATTAAGCATAAAAACTTCCTATTGGGAGTGGGCACAAAACAAATTGAATTGAAAACACGCCATTACTTTCGTTGTTTCACTCAGACAAACTTAGCAAATGAAATCCAAACGAATAACCATTCCAATCCAAATAAAAATCTATGAGCAATCATATATCGAAATTCTTTCTATTTTTATCAAAAGAATCCATGTACAGGATGATCACCGACTGATAGAGGCATTTATATGAGTGATCAAACTATTTAAAAGCTGAATTTAAATCATTATATTAAACTAGATTATTTACAAAACAAAACGATGTCAAAACCATACCTGTGTAGCGTCGAGACTGCTTGATTATGTCATCTTGGAATTTACAACAGTTGTGGCTGATTCCACGTTCTTGAACAGGATAGAATCGGTTGTCTTTTGATTTTTATCTGTCGTTTGGAGCTTGACCTTTTGACTGGTTAGGACTGCAATTTGGTCTTCCAATGATTGAATCCTTGATTGGAGTATCGGAAGCATCAATATAATATCGCTCTAACCATGAATTGCATTGGTCAGAGGGTGACTGTGTGGGTTTAGACAGAGCAGGAGAGGGTTTGGGAAAATGACCGAGGGTTTCACAAGGCAACTTAATACCCGGGTAATTAGGGTCGTCCTTTAGGAAGGGGGTAGATTTGATACAAAATCATATGAGGGTTCTGCAAACAAACCTTGCGAGTAGGGGTATTCGCTGGCCAAGAAACGCTCAACTTCTGAATCAGATTCCTCACTCAAGACGATAGGGTTTGGCTCAACAGGACATTCTGGCTTGTTCCTTGCCATCCGTGAAATCAAACGTGCATTCCTTTTCCCTTTGGCGTTTGTAGCAAGGTTTTCCTTAAGATTTTTGCTCATAGGCTTTGTAATGGCTTCTGCACTCTTAACTATAGTGTCGGGTAAGTCGATAGGAGGGTCGACCGAGGGTTTAGGCAGTAGGAGATGCAAGGGTATAGGCAGTTCGGCCTTAGTCTCAGTTACCACAGGTTTATCAACCTGTATAGGGTCGGTGTCTTCAAAGCCATTACGGGTGATGAAGGCCTTCCAACTGTCACCAAGCAAACTAAAATGATAAACAACGATGAGCTTAATAAGCCCATGGTGAAACAAGTTGTTATCAGCCTTGTGCCTTTTAAACTTTTTGTAGATTTTATACAGGCTCCGATGAAAATAGAACGACATGTTTAGAGGATACCCTATAAAAACCATCAATAAACGCAGGTGGTAGAGGAACACAAGCCCGTATCGACCTTCACAGGTCACAAACTTCTTGATTAGCATTAATAAATCGTTCCATTGTTGTTTAAGCATAGTTATGGGCATACCTCTATCACAGGAGGTGATTTTGCGTGATTGGAACAACAATGTCCATGGCACTTCCTCGACCTTGCAATTCTTAAACCAGCGCTATCCCGAGGTAGGTAACCCTGTGGCTGAGCTGATAAACTGTTCATCAATCTCTAACTGTATATCGCCAACCTTGGCTCGACAGCCATCGAAGGTCATGGAAAACTGTCGAGCGACGCAAAGGTTTAAACCCTCAAAACGTTTCACGAAGGTAAGCCATCCACTGTCTGCCAAATCTTGGCGGGAATTGTCAAACATCAACAGGGCTTGACTGCCATTGGGTTCAACTCGCATGACCGGTGCCATGGAGCAGAATACATGGCAAGGGAAGGGTTTGAATTCACCAACACATACAGGAGCAGAGCTACTCGAATCAACAACAATGAACGAGAAAAAGGGGTAAGCATTAATGCGCGCATGGGAAGGTGGTGCAATCTGCCATGCATAATATTCATTATCCAAGTACAACCGCCAAATTCATAGCTATTCACTCCATAATAATAGTTCAACCATTAAGCCATGTGTACAACCAATGAAATCAAATGTATATTCCAATACATGGCAATGTTATGCCATAAAGTTCAAACGATCCGACATATAAATCAAAACCCAAAATCAACTATGCGCCAATGTATTAAATCAAAAGTTTAACCAAGGTGCCAAAATGATATTCATATAGTCAAAAAGCCAAAAGTTATGAAAAGATTATCATAAGGATCATATCATATATATAAAAAAAAGCTTAATCAAAACCCTTATGCATTTTCATAGAATCAATGATCATGCAAGTCAAATAAAGTTCAAATCCAAATGCTAAATGCCTTCAACAAAACCAAGTTATACAATCAATCGAAGTATGAGAACCGATCAAAGGATCTTGCCAGTCATATAGTGATCAATAAAAGGTAAGCGCAATAGGCATAATGACAAAAGAAACATCCATAGTTCAGATAATGATCGAAAAACAACTTCGAAAGGAGAAGCTTTCACGCTTACAGTCGTGAAAACTTAACGAAGACAAATGTGTAAATGTCGCAAGAAATGAAAGTGTCGTCGATTTGAAAAATGCGATGAAAAACCTGATGTTTGCAAGACATAGGTGTAGGCATCTTATAGGATAATAGGAAAAAGTGAGTTGGCTGCCAACAATGGCGACACACTGGTAGAAGCAGTTATCTCTACAAAAGGTACCAATTTAGATTAGGACAGCAAAGATAATTTCAACTCGAAAATAACAACCAGAAAATCGTACAAACATCATCATCAACCATCTTTTCCAGCAGTGTTTTAAAATATGAAAACCAATAACAATCTTAATATCAACAAGTCGCGATATTAAAGATAAAATCTTCAATACCGTTGGCATGGCCACTGCTTCTAGCAGGCATCCATAGCCTCAACAGGGTTTCCATTTAACCCACTCTGACATCTGTATCCTGTCAAGAAGTTCTAGATCAAAATGAAGGACATTAAAGAGGTTTCTTATATTTTTTGCAGATTTTTTGTTTTTACAAATTTTCATATACCCGACATTGCTTCGCTACCAGCGGGCCTGTTCAGTACCCCGACGAAGTTGTCTTGGCTCCATGCATGCATTTACCTGCTGCCAGCAGACCTGTTCAGCATCCTGGCGGGTTTACAAGAACTTCCCACAACTCTTATTCATGTTTTATTTTGTTTTTCATAGGTATATAGCTGAGCGGGGTGGCGCTGAAAATATTGATATTTTAACATATTTTTAGACCTCATCAGAATTTTTTAGCACTGTCCTTTATTTAGCTCCAACGATATTTTATTTATAAAAATAACTTCCTACGACAGGGAGACATATTTTTGAGTCATTCCTTTGCGGAAAAGGGACAGTGTAAAAATATAATAGATGATCTTGACAAGCTTTGCTCAAAGATTGAAATTAGTAAACTTCTTTCAAACAAAAAAATTTTCCAACACAGATTATCAATTTCAGCAATCTATCATTGATGTTTGTACAAATTTTTCAGAGGTTATTTCAGCGAAGAAATTTTCTATCATCTTTGTCTGAATAGCTCAGTGTACAGGTATGTGTATGGTTCAAAAAACACAAACTGATAAATTCAAATCAAAATAAAAAACAACGAAAAATCAAACAAAAGAAAAAATATATACGTAATATACAAGGGTAGTTATCAAGCAAAGTATCTTTTCAGGGCTTGGCCATTCACCGGATAGGTGTCAAGCTTCCCTTCAAGATTCTGCAATCGAAAGGAACTAGGACCCAACTTTTCAGCAATTAAAAATGGCCCAAGCCATAAGTTTTGAAATTTGGTGTGCTCACCCTTTCCTTCATGTGGTTTGTCCCACTTCAAGACAAGATCGCCTACTTCAAAATTCCTATCAGAAGCAGAATTAGAATCGAACTAGCTTTTAACCAATTGTTGATGTTGATCTAACTTACGCTTAGCTTGGGCTCTTACTTCTTCCAACTTCATCAAAGTGTTAATTCGGTTTTCTAAAGGGGGGCAATCTTCTTCTTGGACTTTTTGTGACAACTGCAACGAAGGAAGAAGAATGTGAGGTGGCAGAATTGCTTCTCTTCCATAAACGAGAAAAAAGGGGGAGTTACCTATAGTGGATTTGGGTGTTACCCTATCAGCCCACAATGCGTTCAGCAGTGCATTGTGCCAATTCTTGTGATTTTCAGCCACGGTTCTCTTGATAATTTTGATCAAGTTCTTGTTTGTTGATTCTGCTAAGACGTTTCCCTGGGGGTAGTAACTAGCAGAATACTTCAGCTTAATTCCTTTCTCCAAAGAAAACTCGCTCATCTCAAGAGAAGAAAAGTATGAAGCATTGTCAAAGACTAAACAATCAGGGATGCCGAAACGAGTGATAATATTCAAGTTTAGAAAAGTGATTACCTGACTGGTGTTAACAGTTCTTAGCGCAGCAGCTTCAGACCATCGTGTAAAGTAATATGTGGCTGTCACAATATAATTATGATGTTGCGAGGATGGAGGGTTAACTGGACCTATGATATCAAGGCCCCATTGTTGGAAAGGAGAATCTACTGAGATGGGTTGCAAGGGAAAGGCTGGTTTTTGCAACCACCCTGATGCTTTCTGAAAGATGATACATTTACAACACAAGGCATGGGTATCCCTAAAAAGCGTGGGCTAGTTGTAACCGTCTCTTAATACCTTATGAGCAGTGGTATCACCACCGAAGTGACCACCAGCCTCTCTTGCATGCAACTCGAGAAAGACTTTTTCTGCTTCTCTTTCTCGAGACAGCGCATCAGTATGCCGTCAAAATTCTGACGAAATAGTACACCGTTAACTAGATGAAAGGAGGCAGACTTTAGCCTCAATGCTCTTCTCTTGGTAGGGTCAAGGTGACGGGGTGATGACCCATGTTCAAGACAGAATCTAATATCTTCGTACCAGGGACTAACAAGGTTTTGTGTGCAACAAATCAAACTTTGATCGCTTTGTCCTAGGTTTGACATATCACTATCTTCTTGCTGTCTTGTTTCTGAATCCACAACTAACTTACACAACCCTTGGCCTCTCACAATATGAGCTGGGGTGATTTCTAAGTCATACTCCTGCAAGGAGGTGACCCAGTTAGCTCTCTTCTCTCCTAACTCCTTCTGCGCTAACAAGTGCTTTACGGCAGGGTAGGGGACAATGACTTTCGTCCTTGACTTCAAAAGATAGGATAGGAAATGCTTAACTTCTTTGAAAATAGCGTAGGCTTGCCGATCGACCACTGGGTAGTTAAGTTCAACACCTTTGAAAGCAAAGCTCATAAAGGAGATGGGTACTTCGTTGTTATCGACATTCTTTTGAGTTAGGACGGCGGCATAGGAACGATCAGAGGCAAAAGTATAGAGTGTAAAATCTTGAGAGAAGTCAGGGCTCATGAGAGATGGAGCATCTATTATGGCCTTCTTTATTGCATTAAAAGCTTGATTTTCTGTGGGTCCCCAGTGATATTGGGTGTCTTTCTTAATTAGGTTCTGTAGAGGCCTGACCATTTCAGAGAAACTGGGGACGAATCTTCTCACGAACTTAATCTGGCCTAGGAAAGACTGCATGGATTTTTTGGATGTAGGAGGGGGAAGTTTAGTGATGACTTGAGTCCTTTCGGGGTCAATAATCATCCCATCACTAGACACAATGAATCATAGTAGTTTACCCTGTTCTACTGCAAAGATGACTTTTTGGGGTTCAAGGAGATGCTGTATTTATGACATCGTAGAAGAACGGCTCGTAAGTGAGCTAGATGATCGTCTTTGTTTCTAGAATAAACGGTCACATCATCTAAGTAAACTATGACAGACTGATTGATTAAGCCTCAAAAAGCAATGTCCATTGCTCTCTGAAAGTTAGCACCAGCATTAATCAATCCAAAGGGCATTTTGCGATAAGCATAAGTGCCCCACGGGGTACGAAAGGTAGTTTTGAGTTGGTCTGGTGGAGACATCAAGACTTGGTTGTACCCAGAGAAACCATCTAACAAGGATAGCCTCTCCGAACCAGATACCTATTGAAGGATCTGTTCCATGGGTGGGACAGGATAATTGTCTTTGTCAGACGCTCTATTAAGGTTTCAGAAATCGACACAGAGTCGGATTTCCCTGTTTTTCTTCCGAACTGGGACAAGGTTGGACACCCATTGAGTGTGTCTAACAAGAAAAATTATTTTAGCACTTAGGAGTTTATTCAATTCTTTTTGAACGGTCGGTTCTAGTTTAGGATGCATTTTCCTCAGTTTTTGTTGAAAGGGTAAGGTTTGGGGCTTCATTGGGATGACATGTTGTATGATATTAGGATCGAATGTTTTAATATCGTCATACGTCCATGCAAAGACATCCTTAAATTCTTTAAATAATTTATCAAATGCAGCTTTTTCTTGTCTAGAACATCACAAGCCTAGGTTAATGCACTAAGGATTTTCACTAGTTCCTAAATTGACTTTTTCATAAGACAACGAGGAACTATTGGTTTTACAATTGACCGTCTTTTTAAATTTATCTTCAAAATCATAAAACTTTTCTAATCTAACTATGGATTTGGGTATGGAATTTAACATGTCCGACAGAGCTTCAGGAGATTTCGGATTAGGTATTACCGTAAAATCATGCAAATTATCATCATGCATGCATTCATCTATCACCGCGCCTTGAAAGGTTTCTTCCATGTGCAGAAAGTTAATGATCTGCTTATCATCGTCAAATACTCTCCAGTTTGTGATATTGTCAGGAACAGATGGTCGAAAAAATAGCTCGATGGAGAATGTGTCTGGGGACAAGCCTTCTGTAGGAAGAAGTTTAGAGGCTACATTAGCTAATAGATCTGCTTCCGCATTATTTAGTCTAGGAATGGAATTTATATTGAAAGAAGAAAATTTATTCATTAAACTCTATACCTCAGACTGGTAACTTTTGAGATGCGGGGAAAGACAGTGTATAGATTCTCTTACCTGCCTAACCACTATTTCAGAGTCGCCAAATACAACCAGGTTTTGAATGTTCATATCCAGAGCTTTTCTGAGACCTTGTAGTAAAGCCTCATATTCTGCAGTATTGTTAGTACATTCAAATTCTAGTCTACAAGCCATTAATGTCTTGTTACCTGCCGGATTGATAATGATGCAGCCAACTCCAGCTCCTTCTTTAGACTTATAACCGTCGAAATATAGAGACCAAACTTAGTTTCCATCGGGCACATGGGACTGTTGCATAGAAGTTGTTGGTTGCATATATGCTACGATCTCGAACTGTTGTTCTAGATTGATGATAGGTGAGACCTCGACCATGAAATTTCTGAAGAAGATGTCCATCCCTTGGACTTCGGGTGAATCAACAGAAGGTGTATATGGTTCG
Organism: Picea engelmannii; assembly: GCA_009831015.1. Lineage (NCBI taxonomy): Eukaryota > Viridiplantae > Streptophyta > Pinopsida > Pinales > Pinaceae > Picea > Picea engelmannii. The sequence continues at coordinate 216,028 of ML804024.1, forward strand.
TTAGGATCGTTCAAATCTATGACCGTGAACTTAAGGTAATGCTCACGATTCACTCTGATCTTATTAGTCTTACCGTTCTCTGGAATCCATAAGTGAGACCAGTTCGTCGTGAAGTAACCATGTAGCTGCTTCGACCAGTCCCTGCTCAGAAACAGGACATACACTTATGGAATATCCACAACAATTATATCAATAACCTGATGAACCTTTGGGTTAGACGATAATCTAATCAATACATTTTTTAGTTCACCTATAACTTTGACATTTGTTCAATCAAGTTGTATGATTTTTAAAGTAGATGGTTCCACCTCGGCGTTAATATTTTGGAAAACAGACCAAGGCATCACATTTGATGACACTCCTGAGTCCACCATACAATTATACACATTTCTATTGAAAATATTGAAAGTTAAAAGAAAAAGAGGTACATTTTTGTGAGTACTAGGAGTAATAGCTTCTGGTTTCTTACTCGCAATTTATAATGCTACTTTATCTACATTATTTACATTATTTACAGGGACTACATGAAGGCTTCCTTTATCTTGAGGATCAAGATTATTTTTAGTGGAAGTGTTCTGTGGAACTTTGCTTTGCACAACCTTGTTACCACTTGAATTACCATTCTTGTCGTTCTCTGAAATATTTTGCAACATCTTTTGTAACAAAAATGGAAACTTCAACAACTCATAAATAGAAATGTTAGCCCTTATCTTTTTAAGATCTTCAACGGCATCATAATCTAAGTTAGGGTTCACATTACTCTGTTTAGTCTCAGCTGATTTAGATGACTTTGGAGGTGAAGTTGTAGTGTTTTCGGTAGAAGGCTTGTTTTTCGTCTTACTCCTAGTATTATAAGGGTGAACAGTCTCTAAGTTAGCTTGAAAGATGCTATCCAAGAAGTGTCCAAAGATGTTTGTAGAAGACTCTTCTTCTTGAACTGTTTCCTGTTCAACTGCCTCCTGAGGGATCTCAGGGGGTATCAAGTTATCTTGGGCTTCTAGAATTGTTTGAAGGGCACATTACAAACTTTCTAGATTCAAGCCTTTGGTGTTTGGATTAGGTTGATTGGTAGGAAAAGGCTTTCGGAAAGGGGGTTTGTAGGGTCCTTTACTTGAGGAAGCTTCTTCAGTCGACCTTTTTAAGTCTATAACTTGATTTGACAGTTTTTGAACAAATTTATTTAAGTTTTCCAAATCAAAGTTTTCAGGTTGTGTTTTACTTTGCGTAGGTCTGGGGATAATTTCAATCTTCTTTTTGAAAGAAGAACTAGTTTCAGTTTCATTGCTAGAAGAGTCTTTAAGACTAAGTATGTCCTTTTCAATCTGACTGGCCTCCTCGAAGGCCTATAACAACGTGGCCTTTTTAGATCATTTAACCCAAATAGCTATGCTTTGATGCAAAGCTTTAGTGTAGTAAGCTATTATAAGACTCTCAGCAGGCATGGAATCTGTAGGGATTCTATTTTTAAGCATTAAGAATCTTTGATTAAAATCTTTAACTTTTTCTTTTGGGTTCATTTTTAAGCTGGAAAGGTCCATGACTAAGACTTCTGAAGGTTTACTGTCTCCAAATTTTTCCAAAAAGCATGACTCAAACTTTTCCCAAGATACAATGGTATGGGGCTATTGGGAAAAGTACTAAGTGGATGCATTACCCTCGAAAGTATATGGAAATAACCTACAAACAACGTCTTCATGTTCAACATTGCGGAGTCTAATGGCTAACATAAATTTTTTGATATGATCTTCAGCTATCTGTTTGGAGTCAGGATCAAACTTGGGAAGCCATTTCTCCGGGTGCTTAGGTAAAGGGTGTTGAACTCCAGGTACAGCTACAGCATCCTGGTCAAGCCAGGGTCTAGCAGGATTGTTCTGATTTTCCATTGGGGTAGTGGGTGTGGAAGGATGAGAAGGTGAATTTCCTTCGTCAGAAGAGGAAGGAGATGAGGGAGGTGGTGAAGGAGGTATCCCAGATCTTCCTGCAGCAGGATTTGTGATTGGATCTGTAGGATTCACAGCGATGTTAGTGTCACCTAATTGTTCTCTGATATCAGAGAAATCCAAAGGTTGACCCCACAGATGGTTTGGTTGCCTAAGACGAGCTAAGGCACTATGTGTTTTGATAAGAGATTGACGAACAATCTCTTGTATGTCACCATCTGTAGGATTAGGGGTTGCTGGCTCAACTGTGATCTGTGGATCGTCGGTTGAAGTAGTTGTTGTTTGAAGGGGAATATTATCGTGTGAATCGCTTCTGGTCACTATAGGTGATCGATTAGCGGGGGGAGGAGTCTTGCGACCGCCTCGTTCCATTAATTAAGTTCAGGCCCTCCTTCTAGCACCATTTTTTGACGGGCGAAATCGATCGTCCGTCAACTGAGAGAGTGGAACCGGTTCGGGGTTGTCTAATAACCCAAGCCATTTGGGATGAACCACCCTGACAGGTTTAGCGGCTCCGTTAGCCGATCTAAGGTCCTAAGAAAACCAAAGAGAGAACTAATCTAAACTAACTAATCTAACTAAAACTAAATAAAACAAAATAAACTAACTAACTAAATAAAATGAACTAATCTAACTAATCTAATTAAAACTAACTATTAAACAAACTAACTAATCTACTATCTATATATACAAACTACTAACTAATACTATACTAACTACTGCCTGAAATATAACTTATTCACAAAATATACAATATCTACAAAATGCAGATTTAAATAAAACCTGGAAAACTCATTTGCTTTCTGCCCTAAGACAGAGAAAGATATTTTTGTTGATTTTATGATTTTATGAACAAGAGATAAAACTTACTGGAATTAAACAATCTAATATACTAACTACACATTTATCTAACTAAACTTATATCTAAACTAAACTACTAATAAATACACTAAACAAACAAATGACAAACTGACCTGGGAATGCTCCAGATTTGTCCTGTGTATGATGACTTCGAAGCAGGTCGGAGGAAGGAAACTCACACCGAATAATCCAGAATATTTTCGTAAATGATAGCTGCAATGATCTTTGAGTTTATTTACAGGACAAACAAGACATAAAAAATCATAACAATTATAAGATTTATAAATCTCTGCAATAAGGTAAACCTGTTATGCAAGAACTTATACTTAATAATCCAATTAATGAAGAAGAGAAATCTATCATTCAAAAACTGAATCAAGTAATTGCTATGTTTTTAAATACTGGAAGAAATCAGATATGGATTATGTGGATTAAATCATATCATTTGAAAAAGACTAAGATAGCTAAAGTAGTCGTTAACCAAATGCAAATTGATACACATAAACATGAAACAAAATATTGATATTATGAAAAGCTAAAGTTGTAGCAGAATATCAAATTATGTCTCAGTCTGTATTAAAATTCCATATCCTTGTTCTCCCACCAATGAGGATGGTCTTATTACAAAAATAATAAGTTTTTATAAGTTTTTCCACAGGGTAAAACCTCCCTGTGGCAGTTATCAAACTGTTTACATAATCTGGGAAGATATTCCCAAAATCAACTAAACTAGGAAACTAAAATGAAACCAAACTATTTCAAATATCCTCTAAACTATCCATCAAATCCCATGCAATTCGAATTCACCTGAAAAGGATCCAAAATAGACAAGTTAGAAGACTCTTTTATTAATAAAATGATAAAAATTAAATTCTATAGACTAGCTACAGAATCATCTGATTCTGTAGCTAGTCTAAATGAGATACAGAATCAGCATCAGAATCGATTCAAAATCTTTTAAAAGAATTAAATCCAATTATCTTCCAATAACGATTTGAAAATGAATCATTTGAGATTAAAATGATTTTATCAGTCAACATTAAACCAGATAAAAAATGATTCAACCAAACATAGAGATAGGAATACTCTGTTCTTTTGTTACCACAAAATCGGGTCCACAGAGTCATAATCGAACAGTAATAAGATTGTTTCATATCTAATTGAAACTGATAACCAAACATATCGTATGTGATTTTTAAACAAGAGATACGATCCAATCCAACGAAATCATTTTCCAATCATTATAGCTATAACGATATAGCAAAAAGATTCATATCATTTAATTGAATACAAGGATAGAAAAACTTTGTTTTCGATTATTGTCATAAGTCGGGTAAATGAAATCATATGTAACAGCATCATAATCATTTTCCAACAAATCGAATCCATATGTTATGAGATCATTTTGATATTCAATTGAAAATAAAACAAATCGCAAACACATCGTTACACTTGTGAATCGAACAAGATTATCACGATAACTGTATAGCAAGCGATTTAGGCTGTGAATGAATCCAAACGATAATTGGCTCATAACAAAATTATAACAGGATTAATCAAACATGGTTTGTTATAGATTTTGATCGTTGATCATTGCACAGTAAGCAAACAAGATCGATTAATTTTTATCACAATCGTTTCAATCAAACGAATCATATCAGGGTTTGACCGATTCATTTCACAAATTTAAAATACAAAGCATTAATTATATTCTGAACTCAACTCATAGGACAAACTTGCTAATTTAGAATAGGAGCGAATCGATTTAGCTAAGATTTTCACTCAGTTGTTATGATTTGGATTCATTCCCGATTCGGGCGCGAATGTTATTTAAGTGTAATTTTTTCATCAAAGAGACAGAGTCATTATCCTTAACTTGGAAACAATCAAAGATAGAACATCACACAACACAACATCGTAACAAGTATCTTCCCGAAAATATTTACCAGTCATAGCATACCAATGATAACAAAATAGAATCCGAGCAAAATTGTTTTCTAAATTAAGCATAAAAACTTCCTGTTGGGAGTGGGCACAAAACAAATTGAATTGAAAACATGTCATTACTTTCGTTGTTTTACTCAGACAAACTTAGCAAATGAAATCCAAACGAATAACCATTCCAATCCAAATTAAAATCTATGAGCAATCATATATCGAAATTCTTTCTATTTTTATCAAATGAAGCCATGTACAGGATGATCACCGACTGATAGAGGCATTTATATGAGTGATCAAACTATTTAAAAGTTGAATTCAAATCATTATATTAAACTAGATTATTTACAAAACAAAACGATGTCAAAACCATACCTGTGTAGCGCCGAGACTGCTTGATTATGTCAGCTTGGAATTTACAACAGCCGTGGCTGATTCCACGTTCTTGAACAGGATAGAACCGATTTTCTTTTGCTTTTTATCTGTCGTTTGGAGCTTGGACTTTTGACTGGTTAGGACTGCAATATGGTCTTCCAATGATTGAATCCTTGATTGGAGTATCGGAACATCAATATAATATCACTCTAACCATGAATTGCATTGGTCACAGGGTGACTGTGTGGGTTTAGATAGAGCAGGAGAGGGTTTGGGGAAATGACTGAGGGTTTCATAAGGCAACTTAATACCCGGGTAATTAGGGTCGTCCTTTAGGTAGGGGGTAGGTTTGATACAAAATCATATGAGGGTTTAACACACAAACCTTGCGAGTAGGGGTATTCGCTGGCCAAGAAACGCTCAACTTCCAATTCAGAGTCCTCACTCAAGATGATAGGGTTTGGCTCAGCAGGAGGTTTTGTCTTGTTCCTCGCCATCTGTGAAATCAAACGTGCATTCCTTTTCCCTTTGGCGTTTGCAGCAAGGTTTGCCTTGAGCTTTTTTCTCATAGGCTTTGTAATGGATTCTTCACTCTTAACTATAGTGTCAGGTAAGTCGATAGGAGGGTCGGCCAAGGGTTTATGTAGTAGGAGATGCAAGGGTATAGGCGGTTCGGCCTTAGTCTCAGTTACCACAGGTTTATAAACCTGTATAGGATCGGTGTCTTCAAAGCCATTATGGGTGATGAAGGCCTTCCAACTGTCACCAAGAAAACTCAAATGATAAACAACGATGAGCTTAATAAGCCCATGGTGAAACAAGTTGTTATCAGCCTTGTTCCTTTTAAACTTTTTGGACATTTTATACAGGCTCCGATGAAAATAGAACGACATGTTTAGAGGATACCCTATAAAAACCATCAATAAACATAGGTGGTAGAGGAACACAAGCCCGTATCGACCTTCACAGGTCACAAACTTCTTGATTAGCATTAATAAATTGTGTTGTCGTTGTTTAAGCATAGTTACGGGCATACCTCTATCACAGGAGGTGATTTTGCATGATTGGAACAACAATGTCCATGGAACTTCCTCGACCTTGCAATTCTTAAACCAACGCTGTCCCGAGGTAGGTAACCCCATGGATGAGCTGATAAACTGTTCATCAATCTCTAACTGTATATCACCGAACTTGGCTCGACAGCCATCGAAGGTCATGGGAAAGTGTCGAGCTACGAAAAGTTAAAACCCTCAAAACTTTTCACGAAGGTAATCCATCCACTGTCTGCCAAATCTTGGTGGGAATTGTCAAACATCAATAGGGATTGACTGCCATTGGGTTCAACTCACACGACTGGTGCCATGGAGCTGAATACATGGCAAGGGAAGGGTTTGAATTCACCAATGCATACAGGAGCAGAGCTACTCGAATCAATAGCAATGAATGAGCAAAAGGGGTAAGCATTAATGCGTGCATGCGAAGGTGGTGGAATCTGCCATGCATAATATTCATTATCCAAGTACAATCACCAAATTCATATCTATTCACTCCATAATAATAGTTCAACCATTAAGCCATGTGTACAACCAATGAAATCAAATGTATATGCCAATACACGCCAATGTTATGCCATAAAGTTCAAACGATCTGACATATAAATCAAAACCCAAAATCAACTATGCACGAATGTATTAAATCAAAATTTTAACCAAGGTACCAAAATGATATTCATATAGTCGACAAGCCAAAAGTTATGAAAAGATTATCATAAGGATCATATCATATATATAAAAAAAATCTTAATCAAAACCCTTATGAATTTTCATAGAATCAATGATCAGGCAAGTCAAATAAAGTTCAAATCCAAATGCTAAATGCCTTCAACAAAACCAAGTTATACAATCAATCGAAGTATGAGAACCGATCAAAGGATATTGCCAGTCATATAGTGATCAATAAAAGGTAAGCGCAATAGGCATAATGACAAAAGAAACATCCATAGTTCAGATAATGATCGAAAAACAACTTCGAAAGGAGAAGCTTTCACACTTACAGTCGTGAAAAATTAACGAAGACAAATGTGTAAATGTCACAAGAAATGAAAGTGTCGTCGATTTGAAAAATGCGACGAAAAACTTGATGTTTGTAAGACATAGGTGTAGGCAGCTTATAGGATAATGGGAAAAAGTGAGTTGGCTGCCAACAAGACCACATTAAATTTTTTATGTTAGCCATAAGACTCTGCAATGTCGAACATGAAGACGTTGTCTGTAGGTTGTTCCCTTATACTTTCGAGGGTAATGCATCCACATGGTACTTTTCCCAGCAACCCCATACCATCGTGTCTTGGGAAAAGTTTGAGTCATGCTTTTTGGAAAACTTCGGAGATGGTAAACCTCTGAAAGTCCTAGTCATGGATCTTTCTAGCTTAAGAATGAACCCAAAATAAAAAGTCAAAGACTTTAATCAAAGATTCTTAACGCTTAAAAACTGAATCCCTATAGATTTCATGCCTGCAGAGAGTCTTATAATAGCTTACTACATTAAAGCTTTGCATCAAAGTATATCTATTTGGGTTAAACGATCTAAGAAAGCCATGTTGTTAGAAGCATTCGAAGAAGCCAGCCAGATTGAAAAAGACATACTTAGTCTTAAAGATTCTACTAGCAACGAAATTGAGACTAGTTGATTTAGAAAACTTAACCAAAGTTGTTCACACCTATAAGCTGCCTACACCTATGTCTTACAAACATCAAGTTGCTCGAGCAAAGGACCTTACAAAGCCCCATTCTGGAGGCCTTTTCCTACCAACCGACCTAATCCAACCATCGAAGACCTAAATCTAGAAAGCTTGCAATGCACCCTTCAAACAATTCTAGAAGCCCAAGATAACTTAATGCCTCCTGAGATTCCTGAGGAGGTAGTTGCACAAGAGACAGTTCAAGAAGAAGAGCCTTCTCCAAACATTTTTGGACACTTCTCGGACAACATCTTCCAAGCTAACTTCCAGACAGTACATCCCTATAATACCAAAAGTAAGACAACAAACAAACCTTCTTCCAAAAACACTACAAATTCGCCCCCAAAGCAATCTAAATCAGCCGAGACTAAACAGAGTAATGTGAACCCCAACTTAGATTATGATGTTGTTGGAGATCTTAAAAAGTTAAGGGCTAACATTTCTATTTATGAGTTATTGAAATTTCCATTTCTGCTACAAAAAATGTTACAGAATATCTTAGAGAATGGAAAAAATGGTAATTCTAATGGTAACAAGGTTGTGCAAAACAAAGTTCCCCAGAAGACTTCTACTAAAAGAAATCTTGATCCTTAAGATAAAGGAAGCCTTCCTGTAAGTACTATAAATAATGTAAATAATGTAGATAAAGTAGCTTTAGAAACTGCGAGTAAAAAGGCACAAGCTACTACTCTTAGTACTCGCAAAAATGTACCTCCGTTTTTGTTAACTTTCGAGATCTTTAATAGAAACGTGCACAATTGTATGGTAGACTCAGGAGCGTCATCCAATGTGATGCCTTGGTTTGTTTTCCAAAAGATTAACGCTAAAGTTGAACTCTTGACTTTAAAAATCATACAACTTGATCAGACAAATGTTAATGTTATAGGCGAACTAAAGAATGTTCTTATTAGATTATCATCTAACCCCAAAGTTCATCAAGTTATTGATATAATTGTTGTGGATATTCTAGAAGTGTATGGTCTATTTTTAAACAGGGACTGGTCAGAGTAGCTACATGGTTATTTCGCAACAGATTGGTCTCATCTATGGCTTCCAGAGAACGACAAGCCTAATAAAATCAAAGTAAATCATGAGCGCTACCTTAAGTTCATGGTCACAGATTTGAGCGATCCCAACAAACCATTTACACCTTCTTCCGATTCACCCGAAGTACAAGGGATGAACACCTTCTTCGGCAATTTCATGGTTGAGGCTTCACCTATCACCAATCCAGAACAACTGTCCGAGATGGTAGCATATATGCAGCCAACAAATTCTACGCAATGGTCTCATGTACCCGATGGAAATCAAATTTGGTCTCTGTATTTCGACGGGTCAAAGTCCAAAGAAAGAGATGGAGCAGGCTGCGTCATTATCGATCCGACAGGTAACAAAACATTGATAGCATGTAGGTTGGAATTTGAATGTACTAACAATACTGCGGAATATGATGCTTTACTGCAAGGTCTCAGAAAAGATTCTGATATGAACATTCAAAATTTAACCGTCTTTGGTGACTCTGAAATAGTGGTTAGACAGGTAAGAGACTCTATCCACTGTTTGTCTCTGCATCTCAAAAGCTACCAGTCTGAGGTATGGAATTTAATGAATAAATTTTCCTCTTTCAACATAAATTTTATTCCTAGATTGAATAACTCTGAAGCAGATTTACTAGCTAATGTAGCTTCTAAACTTCTTCCTGCAGAAGGCTTGTCCCCAGATGCATTCTCCGTTGAGCTGCTGTTTCAGCCATCCGTTCCTGAAAACATCATGAACTGGAGAGTATTTGAAAATGATTAGTAGATTATTAACTTTCTACATATGGAAGAAACGTTTCAAGGCGCGGTGATAGACGAACATACTCATGACGACAATTTGCGCGATTTCATGGTAATACCAGATCCGAGAACTCCTAAATCTTCGTCGGATATGGTAAACTTGATCCCTAAATCTGTAGTTAGATTAGAGAAGTTTTATGATCTCCAAGATAAATTTAAAAGGACGGTCAATTGTAAAACCAATAGTTCCTCATTATCTTATGAAAAAGTAAACCTAGGAACTAATGAAAATCCTCAATGCATTAATCTAGGGTTAGGGTGTTCTCGACAAGAAAAAGCCACATTTATTAAATTGTTCAAATAATTTAAAGATGTCTTTTCATGGACGTATGATGACCTTAAAACTTTTGACCCTAATATCATACAACATGTCATTCCGATGAAGCCCCAAACCTTACCCTTTCAACAAAAACTGAGGAAAATGCATCCTAAACTTGAACCGACCATTCAAAAAGAATTGAATAAGCTCCTAAATGCTAAGATAATTTTTCCTGTTAGGCACACTCAGTGGGTTTCTAACCTTGTCCCATTCCGGAAGAAAAGTGGGGAAATTTGACTCTGCGTCGATTTCTGAAACCTTAATAGAGGGTCTGATAAAGACAACTATCATGTCCTGCCCATGGAACAGATCCTTCAACAGGTATCTGGTTCTGAGAGGCTATCCTTACTGGATGGTTTCTCGGGGTACAACCAAGTCCTAATGTCTCCACCAGACCAACTAAAAACTACCTTTCGCACCCCATGGGGCACTTATGCTTATCGCAAAATGCCTTTTGGATTGATTAATGCTGGCGCCACTTTTCAGAGAGCAATGGACATTGCTTTTCGAGGGTTAATCAATAAATCCATCATAGTTTACTTATATGATGTGACTGTATTTTCTAAAAACAAAGACGATCATATAGCTCACTTACGAGCCATTCTACTGCGATGTCGTAAATATGACATCTCTTTAAATCCGAAAAAATCCATCTTTGCAGTTGAACAGGGTAAACTCTTGGGATTCATTGTGTCTAGTGAAGGCATGATTATTGACCTCGAAAGGACTCAAGTTATCGCAAAACTTCCCCCTCCTACATCCAAAAAATCTATGTAGTCTTTCTTAGGCCAGATTAACTTTGTGAGAAGATTTGTCCCCAACTTCTCCGAAATGGTTAGACCCTTGCAGAAATTGATTAAGAAAGACACCCAATATCACTGGGGATCCCTAGAAAACCAAGATTTTAATGCAATAAAGAAGGCCATTATAGACGCTCCATCTCTTATGAGCCCATATTTTTCTCAAGACTTTACACTTTACACTTTTGCTTCTGACCTCTCCTATGCTGATGTCCTAACCCAAAAGAATGTTGAGAAAAATGAAGTACCCATCGCTTTTATGAGCTTCGCTTTCAAAGGCACTGAACTTAATTACCCAGCGGTATATCGACAAGCCTATGCTGTTTTCAAAATGGTTAAACACTTCTGGTCCTATCTTTTGAAGTCAAGGACGAAAGTCATTGTCCCCTACCCAGTTGTAAGGAACCTGTTAGTGCAGAAGGAACTAGGAGAAAAGAGAGCCAACTGGGTCACCTCCTTGCAGGAGTATGACTTAGAAATCACCCCAGCTCAGATAGTGAGAGGCCAAGGGTTATGCAAGTTAGTTGTTGATTCAGTAGCAGGACAACAAGAAGAAAGCGATATGTCAAACCTAGGACAAAGAGATCAAAGTCTAATCTGTTGCACACAAAATTCTGTCAGTCCCTGGTATGACGATATAATATTCTGTCTTGAACATGGGTCAGCCCCCTGTCACCTAGACCCCGCTAAAAGAAGAGCGTTGAGATTAAATTCTGCCTCCTTTCATCTGGTTAATGGTATCATGTTTCGTCAAAGTTTTGACGGCGTACTAATGCGTTGTCTTGAAAAAGACGAAGCAGAAAAAGTCTTACTCGAGTTGCATGCAGGAGAAGCTGGTGGTCATTTTGGTGGTGACACCACTGCCCACAAGGTTTTGAGAGCCGGTTATTACTGGCCCATGCTTTTTAGAGACGCCCATGCCTTGTGTCGTAAATGTATCATTTGTCAGAAAGCATCACAACGGTTACAAAAACCATCCTTTCCTTTGCAGCCCATTTCAGCAGATTCTCCTTTTCAGCAGTGGGGTCTTGATATCATAGGTCCAATAAACCCCCCTTCCTCACAATAGCACAATTTTATTGTGATAGCCACAGATTACTTTACCTGATGGTCTGAAGCTGCTGCGCTAAGAACTGTCAACACCAATCAGGTAATTGCCTTTCTAAACTTGAATATTATCACTCGTTTCGGTATCCCTGACTGTTTAGTTTTCGATAATGCTTCTTATTTTTCCTCTCTTGAGATGAGAGAGTTTGCTTTGGAAAAAGGAATTAAGCTGAAGTATTCTGCTAGCTATTACCCTCAAGGCAACGGATTGGCAGAATCCACAAACAAGAACTTAATTAAAATCATCAAGAGAATTGTGGTTGAAAATCACAAGAATTGGCACAACGCACTGTTAAACGCATTGTAGGCTGATAGGGTAACACCAAAATCTGTTGTAGGTAACTCCCCCTTTTTTCTCATTTATGGAAGAGAAGCAATTCTGCCACCTCACATTCTTCTTCCTTCACTTCATCTATCACAGAAAGTCCAAGAAGAAGATTATCCCCCTCTAGAAAACCGAATTAACACTTTGATGAAGCTAGAAGAAGTAAGAGCCCAGGATAAACGTAAGTTAGATCAACATCAGCAATTAGTTAAAAGCTGGTTCGATTCTAATTCTACTTCTGATAGGAATTTTGAAGTAGGTGACCTCGTCCTAAAGTGGGACAAACCGCATGAGGGAAAGGGAGAGCACACAAAATTTCAAAACCTATGGCTTGGGCCATTTTTAATTGCTGAAAAGTTGGGTCCCAGTTCTTTTCAATTACAGAATCTTGAAGGGAATCTTGAAAACTATCTGGTGAATGGCCAAGCCCTGAAAAGATACTTTGCTTGACAAAAACCTTTGTATATTATGTACATATTCTGATTTTGTTTGCTTTCTCATTTTCTTTTGTTTTTTATTTTTCTTTGAATTTATCAGTTTGTTTTTTTTGAAAAATACACATACCTGTACTCTGAGCTCTTCAGACAAAGATGATAGAAAATTCCTTCGCTGAAATAACTTCTGAGAAATTTGTACAAACATCAATGGTATATTGCTGAAGTTTATATCTGTGTTGGAAAAATCTGTTGTTTGAAAGAAGTTGACTGATTACGATCTCTGAGTAAAGCTTGTCATGATCATCTATTATATTTTTACGCTGTCCCTATTCCGTAAGGGAATGACTCAGAAGATGTCTCCCTGTCTTAGGAAGTTTTTTTTCTAAATAAAACATTTCTGGATCTAAATAAAGGACAGTTTTAAAAAATTCTGATGAGGTCTAAAAAATATGTTAAAGTATCATGATTTTCAGTGTCACCCCGCTCAGCTAGATATTTACGAAAAAAATAAATAAATAAATATTAAGAAGAGCTGTGGGAAATGCTTGTACACCCACCAGGTTACTGAACAGGTCTGCTGGCAGTGGGTAAATGCATGCATGACGCCAAGACAACTTCGTCAGGGTACTGAACAGGCCCGCTGGCAGCGAAGCAATGTCGGGTATATGAAAATTTGTAAATAATAAACCTCTTTAATGTCCTTTATTCTGATCTAGAACTTCTTGGCAGGATACAGATATCAGAGTGGGTTAAATGGAAATCATGTCGAGGCTATGGACGCCTGCTGGAAGCAGTGGCTATGCCAACAATATCGGAGATTTTATCTTTAATATCATAACTTGCTGGTCTTAAGACTGTTATCTGTTTTCATCTTTTAAAACACTACTGAAAAAGTTGGTTAATGATGATGTTTATACGATTTTCTGGTTGTTATTTTTGAGTTGAAATTTTCTTTGTTGTCATAATTTGAATTTGTTCCTTTTGGCAGAGATAACTGCTTCTACCAGTGCGTCGCCATTGTTGGCAGCCAATTCACATTTTTCCATTATCTTATAAGCTGCCTACACCAATGTTTTGCAAACATCGATTTTTCGTCGCAACTTTCAAATAAACGACATTTTCATTTTTTGCGACATTTGCTCCTTTACCTTCACTTTGTTTCCATGACTGTAAGCATGAAAATTTCGTCCTTCGAAGTCACATTGAAATCATTATCTGAACTGTCGGCATCTCTTTTGTTGATATGCCTATTGCGCTTACCTTTTATTTATCATTATACAGTTGGCGAGATCCTTTGATCGGTACTCATGCTTCGATTGATTGTGTGACTTGGTTTCATTGAGTTTGTAATGTGTTGTCATTTGGATTTGCATTTTTATTTGATCTACTTGACCATTGGTTTCATGAAAATACGTAGGGGTTATGATTAAATCCTTCATATATATCTTTTAATATAATACCTATGTTCGTGTTTTCATAACTATTGGCATGTTGATTATATGAATACCCATTGGCACATTGGTTAAAACTATTGATATGAGCTGATACATTGGCGCGTGGTTAAATATTTGGTATTGAGTTCAATTTAAATGTGGATGGTTTGGCATAACGTTGATTGCGCGCGTTTGTTTATACACTTACCATTGTTTCATTGGTCAGCCAAGTGACATGAGTGTTGAACTATGATGGGTAGAACAACTATAAGCTGACAATTGTACTTTGGCAATAACTATTATGCATGGAAGAGATAAACTCCACCACCTTCACAATATGGCATTTATGCCTATCCCTTATTCCCATTCACCTCTGTTAGCTCGGGTAACCTTCGTGCACTCTGCTCCTATGTGCTATGATTCAAACCCTAGACTTAACGTGACCTCAGCTCCATGGAACCAGTCATGCAAATCGATCCAAATGGCAACCAAGCCTTGCTATTATTTGACAATTCCCGAAAAGAATTGGAAGATAACGAATGGCTCACCTTTGTACAACGATTTGAGGGTTTTAATCTAGTTTTGGCACAACAGTTCTCCCTAACGTTCGATGGCTATAGAGCCAAGGTGGTCGATATTCAGTTGGAAATCAATGAGGAATTTATCATTTCTGCTACAGGGTTACCTACCACATGCTAGAGTTAGTTCAAAAATTCAAAAGTGGAAGAGGTGCCTTGGCCACTTCTGTTCGTCTCGCGCAAAGTCACCTCTTGTGACAGAGGTATGCCCATATCTATGCTAAAAAAATGATGGCATGACCTTTCCATAATAATTAAGCAGTTCATGACCTGTGAAGGTCGATATGGAATCGTGTTTCTCTACCATTTGTGTTTGTTAATGAATTTTATGGGATACCCGTTGAATATGCCCTTTTTCTTTCAGCGTAGCCTATATAAAATGTCGAAAATATTTAAAAGGAAGAAGGCTAATAGTAGCCTATTCCACCATGGGCTTATTAAACTTATCATTGTTTATCACTTGAGTTCACATGGTCATAGCTGGAGAGCTTTCATCACTCGAAACAGTTTTGATGATACAGACCCTGTCCAGGTTAACAAACCTGTGGTAATTGAAACCAAGGTCGAGCCACATGTGCCCTTCCATGCCCTACTACCTCTTCCTAAACCCTCATACGAACCTGATGTTGACTTACCTGACACTATGACTGAGAAGATTGAGACTTTTAAAAGACCTGTGGGCAAAAAGGCCAAGGCAAACCCTACGGCTTATGCCAAGGGTAAAAAGAATGCTCGGATGATTTCAAGAATGGCTAGAAATAAGACTAAACCCTCGGCTGAGCAAAAGCCCATAATCCTTAGTGAGGATTCAGACTCTGACATAGAACGTTTCCTAGCCAGTGAGTATCCTTACTCACAGGGGTTATGCCCCAAGCCACCTTATGATTTCATGTCGAATCTTCCCCCTTACCCAAGGAACCATCCCAGTTACCCGGGGATTAAACTGCCTAACGAAAACATCAGCAATATGATCAAACCCTCACCTGCTCTTTCGAACCCCTCACGCTTGTCCTGTGACCAATGAGATTTATGGTTGGAACGATACTACATTGATGTCCCCATACTCCAATCAAAAATTCAATCGCTGGAAAGCCAAGTTGTTGTGTTGTCCATCCAAAGAGACCAACTCCAAGCAACTGATAAGAAGTAGAGGACAACTTGCTCCATCATTTTCAAGAATGTTGAATCGGCCACAGCCGTTATCAACTCCGAATTGTCATGACCAAGCCATCTGCTCGCTATACAGGTATGGATTTTGATATCGTTTTAATTTTATCAATGACCAGGATTAATATAGTGATTGGAATTTGGTCTTCGAATAGCTCTGTTTATATTTCTAAATGGCTCTGTCATGATGTGTTCATCCTGTATATATTTCTCTTTGCTAAAATAAATGGAATTTCGTTGATCATTCCCAGTTTAGCCATTGATAGATTTTTATTGGATTTGAATGGTTTCGTTTGGATTTGATTTGTTCGTTTGTATGATTGAGTTAACAAAATTGACGATTTACTTTCGATTGAATTCATTTTGTATATACTCAGAACAAGAAGTTTTTCATGCTCAATTTAGAATGCGATCATGTTTGGATTTGATTTCGTTATGGTTCGTATGCTGTGATTGGTAAACGATTTCGATGAAGTTTGGTTTTTACGATCGTGTAATATATTGTGTCATGTAATTTTCTAAGAACATGAGTACAACTTTGTTCGGTTTCAATATGGAAAGAATGAATATGTTTTTATGGAAACAATACTCTCACTTTAATTCTATGTGAATGATATTCATGCCCGAATCATGGGACGGTTTTGATCTTCGACAACTATGTTAAACCCCATCCGTTTGATTCACTTGATTGGATCGCTGTATCTTCAGTTAGTTTGACCATTTTTATGAATTGTATTCGTATCAAAAAGGATTTGACTACAGTTCTGTTAATTTTAATTCTCGAATGAGTTTGTTAAAACAGTTCGACTCATGTCATTCTGTTAAATTTCTATGAGGAAATTCGGGTAATAGTTGTTTCCAAATACACTCAAGAAAAGATTTCGTGAATGGTTTTGTCTGCCCCATTTTGCACTAACAAACGATCAGAT
Source organism: Picea engelmannii (assembly GCA_009831015.1). Taxonomy (NCBI): domain Eukaryota; kingdom Viridiplantae; phylum Streptophyta; class Pinopsida; order Pinales; family Pinaceae; genus Picea; species Picea engelmannii. The sequence goes on from ML804024.1 coordinate 232,815, forward strand.
ATCTATTACATACTCTGTTACAAATTGATTGATCCTATTACGATTTCATTTGAGTACAATTACACGCCAGTTTTGGTTTAATCCACTCGTGGCATGAATCGTTTGCTATGACATTACAATTATAACGATTTGAAAGTGATATTGTTAGATTCAATCATATCTCCTATTTAACAAGTGCCTCCGATTTGTTTTGATTACATCAGTTTCAAATTGATATCAAATGATTTCACAACTGTTGATTATGATTATGTTCGTTCGATTTTGTGGTAACAAAAGAAACAGAGTCCGCCTATCTCTGTATTCATTTGATCAATCTTGATCTTGTTTGATTTTGAATGGTATAACAATTTTAAATTGAATGATTTGTTTTCAAATAGCTATTGGATTTTAATTGAATTTATTTCTTTAAAAGATTTTCAATCGATTTTAATGCTGATTCTGTGGCTTATTTAGACCAGCTACAAAATCGCAAGATTCTGTAGCTAGTCTATAGAATTTGATTTTTTATCATTTTATCAATAAAAGATCCTTCTAACTTGTCTATTTTTTACCCTTTTCAGGAAAATTTGAGTTGCATGGGACTTGCTGGACAGGCTAGGGAAATATTTGTGTCTTTTAGTTTTATCTTAGGCTTCTAGTTTAGTTAAGATTGGGATATCTTCCCAGATTTTCTGTAAACAGCTTGATAACTTCTGCAGGGAGGTTTTACCCTGTAGAAGCTCTTTAAATACTTATTATTTTTTGTAATAAGGATCATCCTCACTTGTGGGAGAACCAGGCCATGGATTTTTAATACAAACTGAGACAGAAGTTGATGTTCTGCTATAGCTTTCTCTTTCATAATATCAATCTTTTGTTTCATGTTTATGCTTATCAATTTGCATTTGATTAGTGACTACTTTAGCTATCATAGTCTTTTGCAGAATGATATGAATTAATTAATGTGATCCATGTCTAATTTCTTTCATTAATCTAAAGTACAACAATTAATTGATTCAGTTAATGAATGACAGATTTCTCTTCTTCATCAATTGAATTATTTTGTATAAGTCTTTGCATACGGGTTTATCTAATTGTGGATATTTATAGATCATATGATTGTTGTGATTTTTATGTCTTATTTGTCCTGTAAACATACTTGAAGAGCACTGCAGCTATCGTTTATGAGAAGCTCCTGGATTATTCGGTGTGGGTTTCCTCCCTCCGATCAGCTTAGAAAATCATCATACACAGGACAAATATGGAGCGTTTTCTCCAGGTCAGTTTGTGATTTATTTTCATTAATTTGTTTAGTATTTTAGTTAGATATATGTTTAGTTAGAGGTGTAGTTAAAATTAGTATACTAGTTGCTTATTTTAGTTAGCTATATTTTTGTTTTATTTCTTGTTTATAAAATTATAAAATCAACAAAAAATATATCTCTCTGCCTTACGACAGAATGCAAACGATTTTTTCAGGTTTTATTAAAATCTGTAAATTGTAGATATTGTACATTTTTTGAATAAGTTATATTTTCATTAGTAGTTAGATAGTTAATTAGTTAGAGTTAGTATAGTAGTATTTAGTAGATTGTATATATATATATAATAGTTAGATTAGTTTAGTTTGTTTTAACGGTTAGTTTTAGTTAGATTAGTTATTGTAGATTAGTTTTCTTTTTGTTTTCTTAGGACCTTAGAACGGCTAACGGAGCCGCTAAACCCATCAGGGTGGTTCATTCCAAATGGCTTGGGTTATTAGACAACCCCGTATCGGTTCCACTCTCTCAGTTGACAGATGGTCAATTTAGCCCGTCAACAGAACTCAAATACACATGGATCCTTTTACCCATGATGCATACAAAGAGGCATACACAGAATATGAGAACTTCAAGGAGGGGTCTCAATAGATATGGGGAAAAGTTCATATATAAGAAAGTGACATCAAGGATGACTATCATTTCCAAAATGGTTTACTCTACAAGCTATAAAATCTTTATGTCCCTAAAGGTGAATGTTTGAAGCTTATCAGAGAGGCTCAAACCTCTAAGGTTGCAAGACATAGCCTTCTCCTCTTAAGGTCTTGGAAATCCCTGGCATGGATTTTTACCTTTGCAAGGGATTTTGATTGGGGGAAACCCCTCCCACTCTCAATGGAACCCCAGGAAAGGTTCAGTTCCTATTCCAGGAGGATCGAATGGGGGAAACCCCAACAAAGGTATTTGGAATACCATGCAGAGAGAAATCCCTACCCAAGGTATGTCATCGAATTATGTGAATATGTTGACGATGAAAACTAGCGTGAAAACTCCTTATACTATCCAAGGACACTGTAATGTCCCTGGACACCAATCCACTTGCCGAACAATGCTACCATGTGGAAACATTCTCATTATATATATAACATGCATATTAAATCTAATTAACATATTTAATCAAAGAATACATAGTAAGCACATGATTACTGCTAATATACATCATCGAGGACATTAATAATAACTCATATGCGCAACAGAATACATGATAACATATAATCATCACATGCATGCAAAACACAATATTAAGCACAAACTGATACTTATCTTTGAAACTATGGTAATTCCACCAACCACGTGCAAACCTTCCACATAAATCCCAGCCTTAGAACTCACTGCTCATCATGCTCAACAGTGGGTCACCCCTGAGCTGGGACTAAGCTCTACCCAAGGTAAGGGAATGCTAGACTAGGTAGAGGTTACAAGAAAAACTGCATAGAGGAATGAGAACGATTCTCCCCAGGAGCCTTCTTACGCCCACTATTAACAAAATCTCATTCCCCACATGCATGTTCCACCTAGGAGTATACACCTTCACCTTCACAGTCCATCGGCGATTCACCTCCCTCTCTGGGCCTCGACAACAGGCTAGATTAGGAATTCTCAGAGCTTCGTAGTTGGTGCTGGACTCACTCTGGGAGAAAACCACTTCCCAACAAGCTCTCTCACCTAGAGAGAGATGCTCACAGGCCTGACAACCTGCCTCTTCTACCAGGCTTCAACTCATTTCCCACAAGGGTGATAGTTACAATAGTATATGGGACTAGGTTATAAAATGGCAACAGCCTGACTCTAGACACAACATGCTTAGGTGATTTCCCCGGTGTCGGGTTCCACAAAAGACACAGAAAATTTCACCTATTTCGGTTCTTGGAATTGCATGAGGGTAAAAACAACAGAGGTTCCAAATTAGGGGAAAATGGTTTTCAGACAAAGAATCTGGAAAGTGGCATCACGGACACAACAATGGAGGACCTCCCAGAATCCCACGGTTCAGACAGCTCAAGGAAGAATGGAGGACGAACCCCCTCCACGACTCAATATTTGGGTTAAATTGCATGTGTCAGGGCCAACACATGTCTCCCATGAGTCTTCATGTGCTCCATTAGCTTGTGTTACCTTTTTCACATGTTTCCCCTTCCAGGAACTTAAGATAAAAACATGTTTTGTCACATAGATTTTGGAATAATAATAAATTATTATTCCCAAGGACTTAAGCCCCCAATCTTATCCCCTAGGCTCAACACTTAGTATCTCTTTCCAACCTTTCATCCCCTTTTCCCTTACCCACTCTGTGGAAGCTTAGTCCCCCATCACTCTTTCTTTGTGGTTGTCTTGCACACAACGATTCTTATATTTTTATTAATGTTTTGCATAATACATATACAAAAATAGGCATCCTGACCTTAACACTTAGGCTCTCTGGCCTAATAAACACATAAGCCTACCAACTTATCAATACTCAACTCACTAGCCTACAAAACATGATTTACAATTCATAAACATGATTACAATAGGGTTCATCCTTGGGGATATTACAATCCCCTCCCCTTATTTTTTCATTGTCCTTAGTGAAACTTTCACACAACATCAACAAGATTTTTCAAAATATTCAAAAATATGTGGGTATTCTGTCTGCATAGCATCATCATGCTCCCATGTCACATCCTTGGGACCATACCAAGTCCACTAGACCTTTACAAGCCCTATGGCTCAATTTCGTAGTTGTTTTCTTTTCCAGTCCAATATGTGCACATGATGCACTTACAGGACACCTTCTTGCTCCACCTAAATCACATTCCAATCAATTGCATGATTAGAACCAGGTATATATTACTTAATAATTGAAACATGAAACACATTATGTATACTCATGGATGCAGGTAATGCAAGCATATATGCAACTGGCCCAATCCTTTCTAGGATTTCAAATGGCCCACAAAATCTGGCTGGCAACTTGGCGCAGCTTCCCAACCTTAGGGAACTTCTATTGGCTTTTACTTTCAGAAAAACTTGATCTCCCACTTTAAATTCTCTCTGGGTTCTATTTTTATCAACATAATGTTTCTTACTATCTTGGGAAGCTTTCAAATTCTGCTTAATTTTTAGCATCTGTTCTTCAATATCCTTGAGCAACTCTAGCCCAACTACTACTCTGTCGGCTGGATTATCCCATCTTATTGGAGTATTGCACTTTCTTCCATAAATTGCTTCAAATGGGATCATACTCAATGATTCTTGATACCCATTGTTGTAGGCAAATTCTACCAAGTGCATGTAGTCTTCCCATTTTGATGGTTTGTCCATCACATACATCCTTAGCATGTTTTTTATTACTCCATTCACCCTCTTTGTTTGTCCATCAGACTCAAGATGATAATTTGTACTGAAATTCAGATTCGTTCTGAACCCTTTGAATAACCCTTTCTATAAATTCAAGGTCAATTTTGGGTCTCTATCAGACACAATTGTCTTGGGAATCTCGTGCAATAGTGCCACTTCCTTCATAAAGACATCATCAACATCCGTTGCCTTGTGATTAGTCTTTAATGGAATGAAATGGGTATCTTTCGTAATCTTATTTACCACCACCATAATTGAATCATTTTTCTTGTCTGTTATGGGAAATCCTATGATGAAGTCCATTTTCACCACTTCCCACATCCACTCAAGAATGGGTAAAGGTTGCAGTAACCCTGCTGGGTGTCTGTTCTCCACTTTAACCTTCTGGCACTCCATACATCTGGCAATGTATTCAGAAATTTTCTTCTTCATACCTGGCCAAAAGTAATGGCTCATGACTACTGCCACAATCTTTTGATATCTAGGGTGCCCAGCATAAGGCACATTATTCATTTCTCTCAAAATCGCAAGTTTGAAACCCTGGACATTAGGCACATAAACTCTATTCTTGTACATAAGTATTCCATCAGTATTTAACTCATAATTCTCCACTTTCTGTGGCATCCCACCTTGTTGTATCTTTGCTACCAGCTCCATGTAATGTAAATATGCACTTGTAGCTTCCAAAATTCCACTCTTTACATCAGCTCGGTACATGCTAATGGTTGTAGCATGTAATTTGTGTACTCTCCTTCTGAGTGAAACAACCACTTTATTTTCTTTCCCTTTGATATGCTTGATATCAAAATCATATTCAAAGAGAAATTCCAACCACCTACTCTGCCTAGCGTTCAAGGTTGGTTGATCAAATAAATACTTTAGACTATTTTGGTATGTTCTCAATTCAAACCTCCTTCCCATGAGGTAATGTCTCCATTTCCTCATAGCGTAAACGATGGCCGCTAACTCCAAATCATGAGTTCTGTAGTTCCTTTCATTCTCCTTCAACTTTATGGATTCATAACAAATTACAAATCCATTCTGGCTTAGGACTCCTCCCAATCCTTCTTTGCATGCATCTTTGCACACCACAAAGTCTTCATTTGGATCTGCAATCCTCAGGATTGGAGCACTGGTTAACAGTTGCTTCAATTGATGAAATCTTTTCTCACAATCTTATGTCCACTAAAACTTCTTCTCCTTCCTTTGAAAGGAAGTGATAGGGTGAGCTATCCTCGAGAAGCCTGCGATAAATATTCTGTAATAGCCAGCTAGACCCATAAAGGATCTGACTTATGTCACATTATTTGGCACTGACCATTCTCTAATGGCCTCAATCTTCTCAAGATCCACAACTATCCCATCCTTCAAAATAATATTCCCCAAGTAGTGGATCTCCTCCTAATAAAATGAGCACTTGCTTAACTTGGCATACAATTGGTGCTCTCGTAACACCTGAAACACCATCCTAAGATGTTTTTCATGCTCTTCCTTTGACCTGGAATACACCAGAATGTCATCCAAGAAGATTATGATGAACTTGTCTAGATAGTCCATGAATACACCATTCATCAAGCATGTAAAAACAACAGGTGCATTTGACAATCCAAACGAAACCACTATGAACTCGTAATTACCATACCTTGTTCTAAAGGCAGTCTTGTTGATGTCTTCATCCTTTATCCTTACATGGTGATATCCAAACCTAATATCTATCTTTGAAAATATCTTCGCATCCTTCAACTGATCGAATAGTTCATCAATCCTTGGCAGAGGATACTTGTTCTTTACAGTCACTTTGTTCAATTATCTGAAATCGATACACAATATCAGTGTTCCATCTTTCTTCTTCACAAATAGAACTGGGGCTCCCCAAGGTGAGACACTTGGGTGTATATACCCCTTCTTCAGAAGATCTTGAAGCTGCAATTGTAACTCTTTCATCTTTGGCGTACTCATTTTGTAAGGATCTTTCGACACTGGAGCTACTCCAGGCATCAAATTTTAAGAGACATCAATATCTCTCTTCGGAGGCAGTTCGGGTACCTCCTGAAATACATCTTCAAACTCTTTTAGTACTGCTTGGTATTCGATACTTGACACCTTATCCTTAGGTGTTTCCTCCACATGGGCTGCAAATAATTGACATCCTTTTCTGTAGCACTTCTTCAGCTGCGTTGCTGAGATTTCTCTAATAGCAACAGCTCTGAGAATTCCTTGGACTGTTTTTTGATTCCCTTCCTCATCCAGGTAAGTAAGTGCCTTATTATGAAATTCCAAGATGGCATGGTGTTGGTCCAACCAGTCCATCCCAATACCTTTGAATCTTGACAGTCTCCTCTTTGATGAACATAACATACTTTAGCAATTCCAAGAACCTACATTCATACTCATCAATGGTCATGCTTCCTAGCTTGAGTTCAAAGAAATCTTTCATTTTTTTGTCATAATATCTCTTAGTCAAATACTTCTTCTCGAAATACATATTGAATTATTTCCAAGTGATATCTTTCTCTCTAATGTGTTGTACCTGCACAAGATGATCCCACCACATAGATGATTTTCCTTTCAATTGATATGTCGCAATTCTTCCTTTTGCATGAGAGGAATAATTCTGCAGTTGGAAATATTTTCTCATGCCAAGCAACCATGTTTCATCATCTTCCTCCTTATTATGTTCTCCATCAAATGTAGGAGGCTTAATCTTGTTCATCTCTCCCTTCAGTTCATCCACTCCAGATATCCTGCGCTTTATGGTAGGATATGGGCTTGAACTACTATGTTTAATTATCTTGGAGTGACCTTGGGAGTGATGATGGTGTCTACCTACACTCCTTGACCTTCTTCCCTCAGAAGTCTGGTGACTCCCTATTCTGCTCGAGTCACTCTCCTTATCCAACTTCTTTTCTATTCTCTCCAAACTCTTTAACATCTTTATGTTAAATTCACCTTTGTTTTCCTAAACTTTTCTGAGATTTATGCTATCTGCTCGATGAGTTTGGGCATCCTTTTGCAATCCTTCAATTATATTCTTCATGTTTCCTTCCTTATCATCTCTTCACCATGGCCATTGGAGTTTAATCCTTCAACTCCCAAATGAACAACCATTCCTTTTGCTTCATTCTATGAACTAGAAGCATTTTGTGCCTTCCCCATTTATTTTCCCTCAGTGGCAACTTTAAATGGTTTTGGCACTCATTAACCTTCTGCAAAAACAATGTGCAGAGAATTCGAATTTGTTAGGACATTATTCCTTAACAAATCCCACAACATTCATAAACAAATTGATTCAAGAAAATGTTCAGTTTCTGTGAATTTTACGAGCTCTTCTTGGCTCTGCAATACACTCAAGCCATAGCCCTTTTCCTCTATTTCCCCAACCCCACATGACCAAGGGTCATGACCAAGTGCTAGATCTACAAGGTTCTCTCATCGGAACTTTGGGGTTTCGGGTTTTGAGGTTTCAATATTTCGGTCTTGGAGGTTCTCACCCTCGCTTCCCTCTCCAACTCTCGACTTTCAAAATTCTGACCTTTCTAGCCACCAGGCCCACAACACAGTTGTCACCAACTAGGGTGGTGACACGTGTTTCTCTTAAGAAGGTCCACGTTACTCTAGCTGACGCCATCCGACCCCACTGCTTCTACTTTTTCCTTCGAGACCCACTGACACATGGCACATATCCCATGTGTCCTCGTCCATCCCAATGATGTCAGCCCGAATCACTACTTTGGCTCATCAGGATTTCATGATTTTGGGCTTCAGGAGTTTGTGCGTCAGCACTTCTCACTTCTCTCAGTTCCCAAAATGTCAAAATTCTTCCTGGACAATTAGTGGTCCATATCTCTCCTTGGTCAATGGTTGTGATCCAATCATAAATTCACGTTTAACGAATTCTCACGGACTCGCCCTTTGACCATTTCAAGTCATGAGTCAGCAAAAGGTTGATTGCTCTCCATGTGTCCCTCCCGATGGATAGTTCTGATGATGTCGAGGCTCTGTGTATCGTGATTTCCACACTCCTGTGCAACTCCAAAGGGTTTTAAACCTTGTGCATGTTCCCTGGATCCAACGACTGTTGATCCACATGCTCAGATCTGATGGCCTAGATCTGTTCTCTTATGCACGCTCTCCTAATTGTCTGTATGTGGATTGGATGATCCATATCTTCTCCATACAGCTGATCTACGGCTCTAGTTTTATTCTACCGCTATTCCTTCTGAGATTTTTGACATGACCAAGTAACTCCTTAGCACTCAGAGACAATCTAAGGTTCAAAATTAGTCTTCCAGACACAATTTCCTCTCGAAACCTTAGGTCCAAAGACCACTTATCTGGTCCATCTAGGCTCATCGTTGAAACTATGGCTCTGATACCATATTGTAACATCCCTGGGCACCAATCCACTTGTCGGGAAATGCTACCATGCAGAAACATTCTCATACTTATATAAATATATAACATGCATATTAAATCTAATTAACATATTTAATCAAACAATACAGAGCAAGCACATGATTACTGATAATATACATGATCAAGGACATTAACAATAACTCATATACGCAATAGAATACATGATAACATATAAGCATCATAGGCATGCAAAACATAATATTAAGCACAAACTAATACGTATCTTTGATGTTGTGGTAATTCCACCAACCAGATGCAGACCTTCCACGAACCTCCCAGCCTTAGACGTCACTACTTATCACGCTCAACAGTGGGTCACCCCCAAGATAGGACTAAGATCCACCCAAGGTAAGGGAATGCTAGACTAGGCTGAGGTTACAGGAAAAAATACACAGAGCAACCAAAAGGATTCTACCCAGGAGCCTTCTTATGCCCACTCCTAACAGACTCTCATTCCCCACATGCCTGATCCACCCAGGAGTATACACCTTCACAAGAACAACCCATTGGTGCTTCACCTCCCTTTCTGGGCCTTGGCAACAAGCCAGATTAGGAATTCTCAGAGCTCCGTAGCTGGTGCTCGAATCATTCTGGGATAAAACCACTTCCCAACAAGCTCTCTCACCTAGAGAGAGATGCTCATAGGCCTAAAAACCTGCTTCTTCTAGAATGAAACTGACAACCTAGTTCTTCAACCAGTATTAAACTCATTTTCTGCAAGGCTGACAATCGCAACAATAGATGGGCATAGGTCCAAAAATGGCAATGGCCTTACACTAGACACAACACACTTAGGCGATTTCCTCGGTGTTGGGTTCCACAGGAGACACAAAACAATTCACCTATTTCATTTCTCGGAATTGCGTGAGGGTAAAAACAACAAAGGTTCCAAAGCAGGGGAAAACAGTTTTCAGACAGAGGATCTAGAAACTGGCAACACATATGCAACAACGGAGGACCACCTAGACTCCCATGATTCAGACAGATCACGACAGAATGGAGGATGAAACCCCTCCACGACTCAATCTTTGGGTTAAATTGCATGTTTCAGGGCCAACACATGTCACCCATGAGGCTCATGCACTCCAGCATCCTGTGTTCCCTCTTGCACATGTTTCCCATTCCAGGAACTTAAGATAAAAACATGTTTTGTCACATAGCTTTTGGAATAATAATAAATTATTATTCCCAAGGACTTAAGCCCCCAATATTAGCCCCTAGGCTCAACACTTATCCTCTCTTTCCAACCTTTCAACCCATTTTCCCTTACCCACTCTATGGAATATTAATCCCCCATCACGCTTTCTTCGTGGTCAGTCTACATACAATGATTTTTATATTTTTATTAATGTTCTACATAATACATATACAAAAATAGGCATCCTGTCCTTAACACTTAGGCTCTCTGGCCTAATAAACACATAATCCTACCAAATTATTAATACTTGGCTCACCAACCTACAAAACATGATTTACAATTCATAAACATGATTACAACAGGGTTCGTCCTTGGGGATATTATAGACACCCTAGTTTTTACGAGACCCCTAGCCAACAAGGAAACTTTAACTAGCAACCTAGTGCCAATCAAAATCCATGCTTTTATTTTCCTTTGAATCTACCACAACCTAGATTACCTTTTCTAGAAACTCTTCATTTTCCACATTTGTCAAGGTTGTTGAATGATCTGATCTATCATGATCCACATTGGCCTCCTATGCCAACTAATTTTCCCTCAGACATACCTAAATTTGAAGGCAAGCCTGGTGAAGATCCATGCGATCATGTTACAACATTTCACTTATGGTGCTCCTCCAATTGGTTGAAGGATGACTCTGTCCAGTTGTGATTGATTCAATGCACTCTCATAGGGGGTGTTGAAAAATGGTATATCGAGCTCGACAACTTGAAGTATTGTTACTTTAACAACCTGACAATGGTTTTCTTAAACCATTTCCATCTATTGGTGAGATATGATGCCGACACAAAGTTTTTGGCCAACTTTGTGTATATGAAGGATTTCAATATCTCCGATCACATTTGAGAATGGCATCGTCAAAAAATCTTGATCAAAGTAAAGTTCCCTCCTAAATTTGTTCTTGAGTGATTCCTGAATTCGTTGGTGCCTTGTGAATCGAAAGGCATTGTGACTTCTGAAGTGTTTTCTAAAGAAGAGGCTATTATGAGAGCCCAACAACTGGAATTGATTTATTCTCAATCCAGTATGTTGTACAAAATTATTCTAGATGCACTGTGGTTAACTTTTGACAAAACCAAATTGAATTATGGGCCTCATGTTGATGGTATAGTAGGCTCAACACAAATAAATCCCACTGATCAGTTGACTAACCAATTGCAACATTTATCACTCCAACAGACTATGGCCATCCAAACTTCTAGTTCACTTGCCCCCACAACCCAAACCTCGGAAGTACATATTGTGCAATCGACAAATCCAAAAGGTAAACAACAACTCGAGGGAAAAAGAAAGGCCAAGGGAAATAATGGTAAGGGGGATAAAAAGGCTACTAAAAATGTTGGTGAGGGAAAAAATGAGAAGAGGAAAGTTAAGTTTCCATGTAAGATTTGCATCAACGATCACTTGAATCATCAATTCACTTTGCTTGAGGAAGCCCATAAGCTTTTGGCACAAAAATAACATGTTGTGCTAAAAAACCCTTTCCCTCGAGGGAAAAATATGGCACAAGCTTCCTCATCCATGAAAGTGTCTCGGGGAAATCAGGTAGCCCCCACGTTTAACTCTAATAATGCAACCACAAATGTATACATGATAAGATCATATTCTCATCTTCAGAATAAGGATCATGATTACAGAATTTTAGAATCTACTGAGAATAGAAAAGAATCTTCCAACCCATCACCTCCTCTTCATATTGAGAAGACTATGGGAGAAAATATGTCTTGCATCTCTAAGGGTGAATTTAAGAAGGCTTCTCAAAATTTGAATGAAAGGGTTTCTCAGAACTACTATAATGTGGAGGATCTGGCACAAAACCCTTGTGCAATATCTTCTCTTGAATTTCTCCAGACTTTCCCCTCATAGAGAAAAGCATTATTGTCTTTCTTGGGTGCTTCTAAGCTAGCTAACTCGAGAACTATCGTTTTTACCCTTCCAATAAAAAACCTTGTTTTTTTTACCACGTCGTCTTCTAGATAGTAGTGGTTTATGCCATGAAATCATTGACACAGAATATTTTCCACATAGTGGTAGATGAGGGTTCCTCAACTTGCGTTATGTCGTTGGCGTGTTGGAAGGCCATTGTCCAACCTAGGTTGTCTCTGTCATCGAAGTTATTAACATTTTTTGACAACCGTTCTTTTAGACCGCATGGAATAACCCCCTTCTTCCCCGTCGAAGAATTCAATGTGCCTCTCGAATACAACCTTTTTTTGGGAAAAATTTGGACCTACGCAATGACAATGGTTCTATCCATCATTTTTCATGTACCTTTTTTTCCTCATGAAGGCAGGATAGTAATCGTTGATCAATTATCCTTCTCTCATCCTGACCCTTCATCGGGGGCATCCATGGTCTCGATGATTGATAACCCATAGAAAGGTATTGTCAACCTAGGTGCTGGATATTTTCCATCTTTGATGGGAAATTTTGATTTTCCACCACCTTTGAATGATGTCAAGTTTATTTCGGCTATCCCTGATCATCCTAAGGTTGCTATATTTCAAGTACCTTCTTTTCGAATGAGTTATTTAATGATCCATGGACTTTACCTTCCCCATAGGCTTTGATGGAAGGGGTAGGGAATCCTGGCATGGCTATGCCCCTATTCGCAGTTGAGGTTGCTTACAACATTTTTCAGAAAACCTTGTCCAACCGTGATCTAGCTCTTGTTACAAGGGAAAAACTCTCTATGGCCAAGGGTAAACCACAACATACATATATGAAGACAGAAATCAACTCAATTCCAACATGTGCTATATAAACTAATGTGAAATATGAGGAAGAAGCCTACCTTGACCCAATCGTTTGATGTCGTTCCACCATTGAGCACTTTGACCCAAAGCTTTACACCTACAAGAGGTTCTCAACCAACAAGCGATGCAAGTATATAGTGACGATATATAAAATGAGTTATCACATAAGATAGAACAATCCATTAATAAACATTACAAACATTCCCATGGATAATAATCATATATTTTCAAGATATCAATAGGATGGGAAAGGAGTATTTCTATTAATAATTGATCAACAGAAGTATCAACATTATAGACTTCCGTGTAGGCACAGTTTGAAACCAAGAAACCAAGTTCCTTCCAACTGGGTCTCCACCACTTCAATCCTCCACCAAAGGCAAGCTCATAGAAAAGAGGTAATGAGGTTCTCTCAATGATAAGGAAAGATCTTGGGGGCTAAACATTGTGTTCAGACTTGAGGGAAAAAGGGATGCAGACTCAATATGAAGTAATTTCTCCAGAGTAACTTTTCTCTCAAAGTTGAATGCTTTCTTGTATTCTTTCCATAGATCGAAATTGTGATCTTATAGCCTCCATAATAAAACTAAAGGGCCGATTTGGAATGCTTCCAATATATGGAAGGCCAAATATCAGATATCTTCTGTCGTGACATGGAAACCCGACCTCATTTTGTATTTTCTAGCACAAATCCTAATATACGCGAGCTGTAGTGGAGTAGTAGGTGTATACGCATCTTGCAAAGTAGTTAGGGAGTGTATATATGGAAAAATATATATTTTTGGCTCTGGATTTGTCAAAAAGGGGGTTGATAAGTCTGCATAGGGAAATGGAAAAAGGCCCTCTGTGCAAGATAGCAATGGTGAATAAAATCTTGCTATAACATATGCCCCCTAATGTGTGAGATCAGAGGAGTATCTGCGATGGCCGAAATACATTATAAATAACCCATAAGTGGAGTGGTAGAGAACCAGCTAGACGAACTTAATTGATCATTACATTATGTACTAACTTTGCATGCATGGTTTTCAAGAATACAATGCAGATCCAAGTGGAAAATATACCAACAAGTGTTTATGGCCATGAGTAGGAAAGTATAAATGCGGTTACATGTCAATAGTTTTCATAGTCACGTACAAGGCCCAGTGAAACCAGTCTCAAAATCAATATGAAGATATATGTATACCATGGAGTACAATCTAATCTCCCATGATTGCTGAAGTCAAATAGGTACTGGTCCAATGAAATAGAAGCAACAACTTAGGAAAGGTGTGTCCACAAAGTGATGTCTTCAAGTCTTCAATATAATCTGCCAATGGTGCAAGTCTACATCATGTGAATAAATGAGTTAAGGTCAAACATGATGAGACATTGTTTGATTACTGGTCATTGAGGTATATCGTTAACAAATGTGAGACAACCTACCAATGATGAAAGTGGGTATCAAGGCACCAAGTACATCTCTACAAATGTGAATAAAGGAGTTGGTGTCGAACACTTGAGATATCCATCGATCAAGAGACATTGATGTATTCCCATCTGTCAATGGAGAGAGAGCCTGCCACTAATGACTGTAAGCCTCAAGGTACTCATAAAACTCTAGGTCTCGTATCCAAAATACATGAGATGAAGTCAATGGAAAGAGACCCGCTGAAAGGAGAGCATTAAGGCATCTCTCATCAGTCAACATGAGGAACAAAGCAGGAGCTTCATGATTTGGTGGAGATCGGACAAAGAACATGTTCATGAACCAATGACCCTGTGCGTCTTTCGCATGTGCCAAATGCAAGCGGCAAACGAAAAAGACCCTATGAATAGCAGCCAATGATGAAAACTGCTGACAAAGGTGAGGAAACCACCAATAAGGCTAATGGAATCCAAGACACTGCATGAATCCCAAAGTGTGAATAGATGTCTTGTCATCAAACATAAGGAAAACCACCCAGACAATGGCCCATGATGAAATGTCGATTTTTGGGTTCAAGGTGACCTACCAATGTTGAAAGTAGGGCCAGGGTGCATCATAAGACCAAAGTATCATGTGATTCTGAGACAAACTGAGCATATGGCCGAGATGCAAAGTCAATATTTCTGAGGAGTGGTCGACACAGGTTGATAGACTTCATTTGAACAAGAGCATGAGACATACAGTGGACTCTAGCAGCATAGACTTAATGATGTGACAACTAGATGTAGGAGGCATCCATAATGTTCTCTATAGTGACTGGAAGATTAACCAGTTAATAGAGAAAATTCTGTAATGAGATCATCTTCCTAAGGCCATGTTAAACCCAAAATTATGATGACGCAAGGACTCAATAACTTTGTGCTATGTTCAAAGGTGACACGACTACTTCCAATTACAATATAGTACTCCCTTCCCACCCATCTTTTTTTTTTTTTTCATAACAAGTGAATGCTATCATACAGAGGAGGGAACAAGTGTGACAAGTAAGAAAAAATAGTTCCAGCAGTGGAATGTACTTATGCTCAATGAAAGGAAATGCATGCGGGAGATGGACAATTGGGGTGATGTTCTCTCCAGGGTATAGGGTGTCAAATTGTGAAGGATATAAACAAGGCTCTTCTTGGTTGAGGATGCAAACTTCTTGAGCCATGGTTTATCATGCAAAGAGAGAACCGGCTAAAGTCTCAATACTACAAGCAAGGGCATGAGATGAAATCACAATTTAATGCCAAAAAATGTTCTTTTTTATATATTTTAGTCTACTTGGTGTGAAAAAGGGGTAAACTTGTGCCAAATAGACGTCTTTTCATATCCAATTTATGAGTGTGAAAAAGACAAGTTCACTCGGTGATCTTTTCCATTTTTGATAGCGAGTCGGAAAAGAGATTAACTAAGACTCGTGATCTTTCAAATCTAATTTTAATGAGTGTGAAAGGGACAAATCGCTCGACGATCTTTTCAATTTTTAATAACAAGTCGGAAAAGAGCTTAACTAAGACTCATTTTTTGGGAGTCCGTGGGTAATAAGTCCATGTGTGCATGAATGAGAAATGAGGCTCATTGTAAATTCATGTATCGAATTCTAATGGACTCCCAATCCTAAGAAAAAATCTTGGCATGGGCACCAAATGAAAAAGAGGTTCTAACTAAGGTACCCATGTTTGGTAAGTCTCTACCATTTATTAACGATGCTATGATAGCAGATGGAGGTTAATGCATCGTAATAAATGGGTTCATACCTAAGGCATAAAAAGTGGTAATTGAAGGATAATGCAAAACTGCACGATGTAGTGAATACCTATCCTATATGCTAGGTTATGAATATACATGCCTAAGGAGACGAACGGTCAACCATGACATTGAAATTGGTAAGAAAATTGAGTCGAAACTACAAAAACCATCTTGAAACCATTTTTGAATTAGACCATTAGACAAAATAATAGCATAAAACTATATCAAATGGGTAAAAATGTTTTATAAATAGTAATAAAATCAAAATTTACTATGTCATTTTCATTTTCACCCAAAATAGTGCAATTTGGACTAACATACCTCCAGAATTCAAACGGCGATCGCAGGAGCTATAGGCAATGAAATCGCAAACCGTCTAGTCTAGGTAACTCTTCATCCCATCCTCTTTAAATTCAATGGTTTACAATTTTGAATTAGGCTCCACTTTTTTAGTTTTTGAGGGCGCAAATTGAGTTTTTCGGTATACGTGGGTTTCTACTAATATGTCGCGTTTGATGCAGAGGATTCCTATGGTTCAAGTGGAGGATCTGCTTAAATCCATGCAGAGGTAGGTTGTCGGTGTACCTAGAGCATGGGTATGACTCTTCCAGCGTCTCACCAATGCCTTGGTTTTCTATCACGAGACTCATCCGGTGCCACAGACGTAGATGTCATGGGACATGTATATCGACTATATATGTATTTTTGAGGGTTTTAGCCCCAATTTTGTAATATAAAACAACGAATTTTTTGGAAATATATAAAGAGGGATATTTGGTTGTACTTATATCTTACAATGTCTACATTGATTTAATGGTTTTATTTTCTTTATTAATGTGACAAATGCCAATTAAAAACATAATTAGCATAGACATTAGATACATGATTAGAACTTCTAGGAATGTAAAAGTATGTATTAAAATCAAATTGTCGTTCTAAAAGACATACCCGTAGGAATCGATGGAGTAACGTCAGATCATGCACACAGTAATGACTATTCAACTGACATACAACTAACTGAGAATCCACGTGCACCTCTATAGAATGAATACCATGTGAGATAGCATCACACAATAATTCTATGATGACATTGTATTCTACCACATTATTCGTGGATGGCCCTAGGCATACGCCATCTGAAGACACCAGCAGACCCTCAGGCGAGTAAATCACCCAAGTGGAAGAAGCTAAGTTCCGTGTATAACGACTGGCTTCATTTTTGAATCCTACGTAGACCAAAGACTCCGTTGACATCTGCCAACAAAAGGGAAAACTCGATAAGCAAGAGAAAGACAAAAATGGGAAAAGGTGTATATGCACGAAATTTACATTAGTATACAAAGGATTTCACCCAATCCCAGGGCTCAATCATAATACCTTTTTAAGTAGAGCCCGTTTCTGGGCTCATATAATTTATTCCCTTCATAATGTTCTAACTCGTAGGCTCCTTTTTCTAGAACACGTCGCATGATACAAGGACCGTGCCACATGGGTTTAAACCTGCCTGCCCCTAGCGGTTCTTTGGCTTGGTCATACAAGAGGACCAAGTCACCCTTATCATACAACCAGGGATAGATAGACTTATCGTATTGAACCTTAACACATTTTTTGTTTTTCTCGATAGCCATAAAGGTGTCCCGACGCTGCTCGTCAAGACTCTCTAGGTGTACAAGGAGTCGCTCTAAATCCAAAGTGTCAGGTAGGAGCTCAATTGCCAATTTGAGAGAAGATATTTTGAATTCAACGAGAAGTATCGACTCCACATCATGCACTAACTGAAAAGGGGAAAAAATGGTGGCAGTCTTGACCAAGGTTTGGTATGCCCACATCTTGGGATACAGCATGATGTGCTAGTTGGAATTGCTCTGACTGATAGTTTTTTGCAATATGATCTTGAGGGTGGCCTCTACTTTCCCATTTTCCTGGGGGTAATAAGGAGATGAGTGACCATGTTTAAACCCCATATTAGACGCTAGTTCTACCTTCATTTCATTTTTAAAGTGACTTCCATTATCCGTGACAATCTCACTCGGGATACTGAATAGGACATAATTTGGTTGAATATGAAAAACACTGTAGTCTTCCCATCATATTTCAAGGTATGCATGGCTTAGGTCCACTTGGTGAAGTAGTCAATAGCCACGATAATGTGTTGATGCCCCCAGCCGAAGTTTGGTTGCAATCAACAAAATATACTCCCCACTTGGTGAAGGGACCGACGGTAACGACTGGGTAAAGAGGGGTTATGTGCAAGTGCATTTTTCGAGTGAACACCTGGCAGGGGTGACACTTATTAACCTCTTTTATACAATATTTATAGATGGTGGGCCCGAAGTAACCGACTCAAAAGATTTTTTGGGTTTTCGAAAGCCCAGATAGATGACCACCAGAAGCCCCTTTGTGGAAATCATTAAGGACTAACTCGACTTCCTCGTGAGTTAAGAAACGATGTAAGATACTATCTATTCCTCGATGATACAAAGTGTCACCAACAATTTTACACTTTTTGGCTTGGTATCTGTTATCACTCCAGGAAACTCTCCTAGGCTGTAAGTCAAAGATGCCTGGTAACTTAATCTTTTGGTAACTGTTTTTTCAATAATAAGTATGGGTTTGGATCAATTCGGAGGAATGAATCATTTCTCACTCAAAACATGCATGAACACATTTAGATGGACAAGGCTTTCAACCACAAATGTTCAGAGAGTTTACAAATAAAGGGATGTATCGAGAAATAACTATTATATCATCAGAATCACATATAAAGCATATATGAACGGCCAATTACAATAATCACAGGAATACTTACAAAGTTTAACTTATGAATGCAATGATAAGATGACAATTATCGGGCATAAAAAAGCATAACAACATGAATATAATATCTAGGTGCAAGTACAGAATAGATAAGAAGATGAAATCTGAACAATTTATGGCAAAAGAAGCTTGTATTACTCAATATGAAAATGAGAAGTTTGAGTACATAACATGAAAAAGTCTCCAAAGTCAAACCATTAGTTCCTATTCTACCTTTAGCTTTATAGCTTTACAATGCAATCTTGAGATCCTAAAAACATGGATCAAATATGCTAAAGATAGATAGTCAAAATTTAGTTGCAAAAGATGTGGAATGATCCCCAAAAATGAGGTCAATCCCAGATTTCATGGTCTTCATCTCTTGTTGAGTGATGGTGCAGTACAGGATAGCCTTCTAAGGCTGAATGATGACTCTCCAAGAGACAAATTTGAATCTGTTGATGTGAGTAAGCATCCTAATTTTCCGTCTTTGTCAAAGATACCAAAAACCTTTGAAACACCTCTTCTTTCCATAATTTATCAAAAATAGTTATTGGATCTGTCTTGACAATTCATCAAATTTCCATTCGAAGAGGTTTCAAACCTTTCCAACTCAAAAAGATTCGATCTGTGAAACAAATTGATCATTCTGGAAATGACAGGCTTTCGATGGTTAACCTAGAAAGATCTTGAGCGGATTATCTACCGAAAGCCTTGTTTTTAGTGGTTAATGAACATTTGTCCTGTTCGCGTAAACCACCGAAACTTCAACTTTGAGAAAAGTTCAAAATTTGCAAAAATGCTTACCTTGGATCCTTTTTTGATGTTCAAGGTTTCTTGGATGAGGCATCCCTTGTTCGTGCAGATCTGTGAACTTCTATTGGTTGTGTGGAAGGTTCTAGTGTGTCTACCATGGTTGTATCTAAGTTATCTAGAGTTTCCAATCCATTTTGCTCCTGTGTTGGTGATTGAAACTCTTTTAACTTCAACCTCAGAATTCTAAGTTGTCTATACAACTTCATGTTTTCCCTGATCAATACCGTGTTCCTATATTTAATCTTGTCATGCTTCTCTTTGAAGGTTTGGTTTATTTTGAAAAGATCTGCATTTATTTTTATCAGGTCTGTGTTGTCTTTTTTAATAACCCTTTCCAAGACCTCCATTTCATAGACTTGTTGTAGGAATTTATTGATTTTCCATGATCTAGCTGTTTTAGGCTTACTTGAAGAGGCTTTTGCCACTGGTGGACTGTGTGCCTCTGGAGGAGTTGGTGAAGGTAAATTGGAACAATAGTTTGTACCTTGTTCATCCTATACATCACCATGTGTCTCTGGTAATTCTTGTTCTGGTTCTGAATCACTATAGGGTAGGTTTAAAGGGTTACTTCCTGTAGCAGGGTCCTTGGACTGCTCACCCTCAAACTATAGTTTTCTTTTGATTATGTTCTTCTTGACAGAGGATGATTCTATCGGATCTCTTGGTGGTGAGATACCCTTCCTTTTTCTATGACTGCTTTTGGGAGTAATAGTCTTCTTAGTGGCCGCCTTTTTACCCTTCTCCTGCTGTTGACAATCAGTCTAGAATTCATTCCAGAAGAGGAAATAGTTCCAATCTACCTGCCTTTTCTTCAATGACTCTTTGACAATAATAGTAATGAGTCCTTGATGAGACAATCTGCTTGCCACCTTAGTGGGCTTGGCCTTGACTTATTTAGACATTTTCATGAGGGCTTTGTGCAGGAAAAATGGTAGATTAATTGGGTCTCTGCCTGTAAAATGGTTTAAAATCTTAAAGTGATAGAATATCACTCTATTGTATCGCCCCTCACATGTTATGTAAACAAATATTTCTTTCGACAAGGACTACCACTTTGGTTCTAAGTATGGCATTGGAATATCCTTTTTCCAGATCAAATCTTTGCGTACAGGTAGCAGGTATGACCTAAATTCAATGTTTGAAGGTGTGGTAGACTTGAACCAATAGTCTCCTGACCTAGGTAAACCTGTATACTCAGTAATGGCAGCTTCATCAATGATAAATTCCTCCTTTCCTATTTTAGTAGACCGCCCATCATAAGAAATGGCAAAAGCCTCGGCCACTTGTTGATGAAAATTGGCTAATTTTTCACAATATGAAAATACCCCAGCCTGTTTGAAGAATTATGCCACCTCCAGGTGAGATTCTAGGTACCAAACCCCATCCACTTCAGACCTCAAAACTGGCCCTGCTTTTGACATTAGTTGATGCTGACTGTACCTACGATTATGGAAGCTAAGTGCCAAGGAGACAAAGACTTCTAGGATTTAGGCTGACGAAGAGTATGACTCATGGAAGAAAAAACGGGACAGGGTGACACAGAGTTCGGATCACCAATCTCAAACACTAACCAAGTTTAGGCAACAAATTAACTAAGAGCATGTTGAAACTTTCGATTTTCGGTGGTATATTCATTTAAACTGAAACGAGATGGGTTTTTAACTTGCCTGATAAATCGGCCTTACTTAATTGGCTTGAGAGAAATTTTTTGGACTCTAATGGAGCTTGACGATCACCCTAGGAAATGGGATTATGATCTTTGGAAGTGCATCTGATTGATGAAATCGTGCACTCACGATTATCTCAGTAATCTCCAGAATTCAAATTGATAATGAATGAGGATTTAATGAGGGATTAATGGGATCATGATAGATTTTGTACTTATGATTGGAAATGGAGGGAGGCTTCGTGACAACATGCATAAATTTATGTATCACCGTCGTTTCTTCATTTTGAAAAGACAAATGCGATTGAAAGGACAACATGAACTCAAATTTTTGGATAGACACAATTAGAATGTGCATACCTTCCAACTTGACGAGCTTTCGGCGGTTACGTTTCCATCATTGTGCAAACTGACATATGGATCGTGCGAAAGCATAGGCTTTCCATTTTTACCATTGAAACGTTTTCAGTGGTTAACCGAATTTTTGCTTTGCCTTCTTAACTACCGGGAACAAAGGCTTTCGGTGGTTAATGAGCGCGTTTCTGGCTCACCTAAACCACTGAAACCTGAGATTCTGACTTTTTCTTGACCAAACCAAATCCAAAATTTCTTTTGAGCTTATTTACGGAATACAGACTCTCTAACCTACTTACAAAAGTTTAGGAATAAAATTTAGACCACAACCTATCACCTCAAAAGAAAAATTTCCACCAATTTATTTGAGGAGATAACACTGGCTCCTATTGGGGATGAACACCTCCCTGTGAGGTTTCAAGAACCACAGAATCAATGCCTTTCCTAAAAAAGAAAATTAAAAACTATCTTCCAGTGCTTCCATTGGGCATGGAGTTATTCTGTAAAAGTGAAAACTAAACTAACATTACAATGTCTAGGCTTCACAACCTCAGACAAAATAGAGTTTTAAAAATCGCTCGTTTACCGGGCCACCGAACATTTCTTCACCTCCCTGATTTTGCAGCATGAAAGTGTTGTTATTATGTACTTGGGTTATCATGAAAGGGTCGGTCCACAAAGAATAAAACTTGTTATGCTTGCCTTTATCCTATCTAAGAGCATCCCATTTTAGAACCCAGTCACCAACTTGAAAATTATCCACCTTCGCCTTTCTATCAAAAGTATTTTTGGTCTTATTTTGATGAGCCTCTAATATGTCCACTAATTGTTCACGGGCTTGCTGCAGTTCCACCAAATCAAGAATTCTTCTTACCATATCATTTGACTCAGTTTGTTCTTCCTGAAAGAATCTAGCCACTGGTAAAACTAACTGAACAAAAAAAATAGCATCAGTCCCATAGACCAATTTGAATGGAGAGGTTCCTATGGAATTTTTGATAGTTACTCTGTCTGCCCACAGAGAAAATTTCAGTTTAGAATCCCAATTCTTTTTGTTTTCCTCTAACCGTTTTCTGATGATTTTGATTAAGCTCTTATTGGATGATTCAGCCAAACCATTACCTTGAGGGTAGTAGGGGGTCGAATGTACCAACTGGATGCCCATTGATTTACACATGTCTACTAATGCCTCTGCTTTGAATGTCGCTGCATTATCTGTTACCAGCATTTTGGGACAACTGAATCTGCTCAAAATATTTTCATAAAGAAACTTCATGACTACCTGGTGAGTGGCATTTTGGGTGGGAATCGCCTCTATCCATTTTTTAAAATAATATGTGGCTACTAAGATCCACTTATGCTGACCACTAGAAGAAGGATTTATCTCACCTATAAAATCTAAACCCCACTGCTGAAAAGGGCCATTCACCACTACAGGTCTCAGGGGTAAAGATTTTAGTTGTTGTTTTCCCGTAAATCTTTGACATTTTTCACAAGCTTTGACGAAGGCACACACATCTGAGAAAAGGAAAGGCCAATAGTATCTATCCCTTAGGATTTTATGAACAGTGGTCTTCCAGTAATGATGACCTCCACAAACACTTGAATAAAAATGATGTGTAACTTCGACTGACTCTTCTTTGTCTAAACATATAAGAAGAAAACCAACAGGATCTTTCCAATATAACATATTATTGTAAGTGCATAATTTGATGGCTATGAGCTTGAGTCATACTGAGTTCAGGAGGAACTTCTAGCTTTTGCAAAAAATGTATAATACCTGAGTACCATTCACAAGAAGACAAGTGCTCTGCCACTTGTTGATTACTATGTTGTCCATCCGCTTCCAACTCTGTCTGCAAATTCAGTGAACTTTCTCCTATGAAATTTATGTTCAGCAGGTCATGATTTTCCTCCATTAAGATCTTAGCAAGGCCCTGGCCTTTCACCAATTTGGTGGGATTTACTTCAATGTTGAACTCAATCAACTTTGCAATCCATCTAGCTCTCTTTCCGTCAATATCAGGTTGAGTCAAAACATCTTTCACGGATGGTGAAGGAACATATGCAATGAATTTTGAGTGGAGGATATAAATTCTGAAAGATTTTAAAGATTTTATGAGAGCATAGGCTTGTTTTTCAATAGGATCATACCTTAGTTCAGCATCTCTGAGTGTTTTTCTAGAGAACGCAACGGGGTGATCCAAATTGTCATCATCTTTCTGTAGAAGAATTGTTTCCACTGTGTCATAAGAAGAAAAGGAAAAAACATGGAAAATCATACTATAATCCAGACTGATCAGAGTCGGGGATTCCATGATAGCTTGCTTGATATCCTGAAATGAATTCCTTGTGTTATCTATCCATTTTATCTCAAACCCCTTTTTCAACATACATGTTATGTGTTTTACTAACTCAGAAAAATTTGGCACAAATCTTCTAACAAAATTGATCTTATCGAGCAACGATTGAATATCCTTTTTTTACCTTGGCAAGGACATCCTATGAATTGCTTCCACCCGAGCTGTATCAATATTTACACCTTCTGCTGAGACAATGTGGCCTAATAGCTTACCTTTCCTGAGAGAAAACTGGGACATTTTTGGATTCAATGAGATTTTGAAATGCCTTCATTTCAAGAACACTCTTTTTAAATGATTTAGATGCTCCTCATGAATGCTGGAATAAATAGTGATGTCATCAAGATATATGAGGACAAACTTGTCCTTTTCTCCAACAAAATCTATGCCCATGGCCCTTTGGAACGTGGCCCTGACATTCATTAATCCAAATGGCATCTTGGCGTACATAAAGGTCCCCAAGGAGTAGTAAATGCAGTCTTCTCCTGGTCATCAGGATGGACAGAAATCTGATTATAGCCGAAAAAGCCATCTAGGAAAGACATGACATTAGCCCCTGAAATCCTTTGCAGCAAATGTTCCATTTTAGGTAGGGGATAATTGTTTTTCTTAGAGCATCTGTTTAGGTTTCTAAAGTCCACACATAGTCTGACCTCACCATTTTTCTTTCTCACTATTACTAGATTTGCAATCCATTTGGAGTATCTCAAAGGGATTATGATCTTGGCATCGAAAAGCTTTTTAATTTCTCTTTCAATCACAGGAAAAATAAGAGGACTGATAGGTATGAGCTTTTGTTTGAAAGGAATGGTGTCTTTCTCAAGAGGGATCTTGTGTTAAATGATATCAGGGTCATAAGTCTTTAGATCACTATATTTCCAAGCAAAAACATCAAAAAATTCTTTCAAAACGCAGCAATATTCAGATTTCTGATCAACAGTCAATTTAGAAGACAGATTTATGAATTTAGGCTGGCTTTCACCCCCTATGTTGTGCTCATGAACAACATGATCTTTCTCCCTTTTATCTAGCTTGTAGGGAACATCATTGTGATCGAAACGCTTTTCAAGAGGTACCAAACCTCGGGGTATATAATTGTTAGGTAGTTGAACAATATCATGCTAACCCAATCTTTGTTTTAGCTTGGGCTTCTGGGATTCCTCTACATTTAGATTTTGTT
This sequence comes from Picea engelmannii, assembly GCA_009831015.1. Classification (NCBI taxonomy): domain Eukaryota; kingdom Viridiplantae; phylum Streptophyta; class Pinopsida; order Pinales; family Pinaceae; genus Picea; species Picea engelmannii. The sequence continues at coordinate 258,193 of ML804024.1, forward strand.
GGTCAACATGCATATCAGAAAATTCATCTACCACTTGAAGAAATCTGTTAAGTTCATCATCATCCTCAAAAACTTTCCAGTATTGGATATTGTCGGGCAAAGATGGTCTATATTTGACTTGGATTTCATAATTGAGCCTGGGGGGCATGGGAGGAATAAACATGTTGGCTAAAATAGCAAGGGAATTGGCAAGCTGATTCATATCCCTGGGTATATAATAAATTTCAAAAATAGAAAAAGAATCTCATACTTTCCATACCTCATCCCTGTAGGATTTCAATCTAACATGCTTTCCTTGGAAGGTATTGTTTACCTGTTGTATGATGAGATCCACATCTCTGAATACCTTTAAACCTTTTATACCCATCTCCTTGGATGAATTTAATCCCAACAACAAGGCCTCATACTTTTCTATGTTGTTAGTAGTTCTGAAATCGAGCTTAAAAGACAAAGATATAGTCTCCTTTGAAGGAGAAATCAACACTACCCCTGCACCTACTGAATCTTTAGTACTAGCCCAATCAAAATACATGGTCCAAACTGAAATGTTCTTATCATCATTTTTTTGTTCGATAGGCTTCACAAGCTGCATAGGGGTTGATTGAGAATCATCTATTTGAAGAATGCATGAGCCAAAATCTGTATCCACAACATACATAGGATGATTTATAGAATTTTTTGCATCGTTGATGATGTAGGCAAGTTGATTCTCTCTATAAAGTCTTTTTAGCTCTCCTCCAAACACTGGAATCATAGCATATGAAATATCCATCTGCAAGGTACCTCCTAACCTTTTTCCCCATGGACGAGACAAGAGGAGCCCGAACTTAGTTGGGATATCAAAAACCACCACATCCATTACCATGCTTCTCATTGGCAATTAGGAAAGGTTTATAACAAGGTATTTTATGCAAGATACCAGATATATAAAATATACAAAACATAAATAAAATGCTAGAAATGGTAGAATAACAGTAAAATATCCATCATAATCTTCACAATACACAGAAATGATACACGAAATAGCAATAGAAAAGCACTTTGATTCAGAAATCAATGTTCACAGGCCTCTTCGAGGGGGAAACCTCCATTCAAGCAGCGCTCTGTTACAATAATCTCCAAGCCAAGGTTCCCATACCCTCGCCTCTTATTTATACTAAATATATCTATTAAGAGAAGCATCTAGAGGAAGATCCTTCTAGAAGTGGAAGCTTCTATTAGGTCTTCTTACATCCGCCTTATTCTAATTTATTGAAAGGCCTTATTAATATTGACCTTTATTACATCCGAATACATTGATCTACCTATGTGTGGGTTAGGACCTTAACATGTTCGCCCCCTTAACAACAACCTTTTCCTCAAGGCTTGAGATGTGGAAACTACTGAAAAATGGTAGCTAGTTCCCAAGTGGCATATGCTGGAGTCATGTCTTTCCACTGTACTAGCACTTCCTTGATGGTTCTCTGAAGCAGGCGACACTCACGTTGGTCCAAAACTGCTTCTGGCTATAGCCAAATGGAGCCTTCTTCAACTAACTTTGGAAGTTTGGTTGAATTTGGCACCTGGTTCCAATCACCTTCTTCAAGCATGAAACATAAAAAACAAGATGTAGCTTCGAATGACTTGGTAGAGCTAACTGATATGCGACTTGTCCCACATGCTTGAGAACTATGTAAGGGCCATAGAATTTGAGTGCTAGCTTCTAACAATGCTCGACCTTGAGGGAAGTTTTCTTATATGGTTGCAGTCTCAGAAACACTTGATCCCCTTATGCAAATTGACGTTCAGAGTGACCTTGATCTGCTTGTTGCTTCATTCTATTCTGTGCCATGACCAAGTTCTCTTTAAGGGTACGAAGGATGTCCTCTCGAACTGTAAGTGTTTGTTCAACCGCTTGGACCTTCGAGGTACCCGCTAAGTATGAGAGAACTGAAGGTGGCTTCTGTCCATATACTACTTCAAAGGGAGTCATGCGAGTGGTTGTATGGTATGTAGTGTTGTACCACCATTCGGCGAGGGGTAACCATTGAGCCCACTGGTGTTGTTTTTCAGAGGCAAAGCACCTCAGATATGTTTCCAAACACTTGTTGACAAATTCCATTTGACCATCCGTTTGGGGATGATAAGCTGAGTTGAGATGCAATTGTGTGCCTTGTAGCTTAAACAATTCTTGCCAAAAATTGCTTGTGAAATTTGGGTCTAGATCAGAAACAATAGAGTGCAGCATGCCATGCAAATTGAAGACCTGGTCCATGAAAATTTGAGCCACCGTGGATGCAGTAAATGGGTGGGAAAGAGAGCAAAAATGAGCATACTTGGAGAGGCGATCCACCACCACCATTATGACTGATTTATTCCCCGATTTGGGTAAGCCTATAATAAAGTCCATAGAGATATCCTTCCAAATAGTAGGGGGAATCGGAAGCGGTTGGAGGGTGCTTGGAGATTTGACTGTTTCTCCCTTGTTGCATTGACATACCTCACATTCAGCAACAAACTTATGGATGTCCTGTTTCATACCATCCCAGAAAAACGAGCGTTTGACTCGGTCATATGTTTTGGTGAACCCTGAGTGCCCCACTATGGGTGTAGCATGAAGCTCAGAAAGCACTGTGGATTTGAGCTTGGATTGTTTACTTAAATACAAGCGACCTTTGTATCGAAGCTCATATTGGAGCCAGGAGTATCCTAGGGGAGTCGGAGCCTTGTTCTGTAGTTGTTGTATCATATGTGAACTTTTGGGATCTTGAAGCCATTCTTGGCACACAACTTGGAGCCAATCAGGTACAATGAAGGAAAGAGAAAAAAGAGATCCTTCGTCTTCATATTTTCGGGACAGTGCATCCACCATGACATTGTCTTTTCCCTTCTTGTAAATGATCTCATAATCATATCCAAAGAGGTTAGTCACCCATTTTTTTGTTCCTGGGAGGAAATGCGTTGTTCCAGAAAGTACTTGAGGCTTTGATGGTCTGTCTTAATTTGGAAGCGTTGCCCCAAGAGATACGGACGCCACAACTCAACGGCATGCAAAATTGCCAACATTTCTTTTTCATACATGGGTTTACCCAGATTCTTTTCAGACAGTTGCTTGCTAGTGAAGGCCAAAGGTTGACCCTCTTGCATAAGGACAACACCAATTCCTTTCCCCGAGGCGTCACATTCCAACACAAAAGTCTTTGTGAAGTCGGGAAGGGCCAAAACCGGAGTGGCGCACATGGTCGTCTTCAAGGTTTGAAAGGCTTGAGCAGCTGCTGGAGTCCAAGTGAAAGAGTTCTTTTTGAGGAGAGCCATGAGAGGTGCTGCAATCTTTCCATAGTTCTTAACGAACTTGCGATAATACCCTATGAGGCCCAAAAATCCACGCAAGATTTTGAGAGTCTTTGGGTGCGGCCAGTCTTGCATAGCTTCAATCTTTCTTGGGTCCACCTTGACGCCATCCTTTCCCACCAGATGACCCAAGTATTATACTTTGGAGGCACCAAAAGAACATTTGGACTATTTTAGGAAAAGGTGGTGCTGAGAGAGTAGGCGGAGAACTTGATCCACATGATTAAGATGGTTTGTCAAAGTTTTTCTATATATGAGGATATCATCAAAGAAAACTAAGACAAAATGACGGAGAAAAGGGCAGAAGTGTTATCACTGAAATTTCATCCGCACAGGGCGACAAGAACTCCGCATCGTCAGCACATAAAAACAGTCATTCATGGCACAAGGATTAATTCCACAACACAGCAAAAGGGTCAAAACTATACAAAATGGCCAAAAAATTAAAAGGCGCTTTGCACCCACTGAGCGCGCGCGTGCGTGCGCGCAACGTCTTCGTACCTGGAGCGCATATGCGCGGCTATGGGGTGCAAAACCCGCGCGCCTACCAAACGACGCATTTATGAAGCTGGTCGGCCTCCCAACCACTAATGGATCGGCTCCCAAGTCGATTTAACATCAAATCCGAGCTCAATCTGCGTGGGGAGGCTGGTCAAAGACCTAATTGTGCCCTAAAGAGCCCCTTTTCACATTCAAAAGAGGTTGCATAATAACCCAATGCTTGGTTATAAAAAGCCATGAATGACCACCATTTCTTGAAGGAATTATTTGTATTGTTATGCTGTTGAGATTGCTATAGACTCATTCTTTGGCAATTGACATAATCAACACCATTTCATAGGCTTTCCATCTCTCACTAGAGTGGAGAAGCTTGGAGTTATTTCACTCATACTTTCATCTTTCATTGTAA
>ML804024.1:314184-332569 GCA_009831015.1 Picea engelmannii
TCAGAAGAGGAATCTCCTCCAGAAGAGGAAGGAGATGAAGGAGGTGGTGAAGGAGGTATCCCAGATCCTCCTGCAACAGGATTTGTGTTTGGATCTGTAGGATTCACAGTGAGGTCTATATCACCTAACTGTTCTCTAATATCAGAGAAGTCTAAAGGTTGACTCCACGGGCGGTTTGGTCACCTAAGACTAGCTAAGGCACTATGTGTTTTGATAAGAGATTGACGAACGATCTCTTAGGGATCACCACCTGTAGGATTAGGGGTTGTTGGCTCAACTATGATCTGGGGATCTTCGGTTGAAGTAGTTGTTGTTTGAGGGGGGATATTATCTTGCGAACGACTTCTAGTCACTATAGGCGTGCGATTAGGTGGGGGAGGAGTCTTACGACTGCCTCGTGCCAATAATTAAGTTCAGGCCCTCCTTCTAGCGCCATTTGTTGATGGGCGAAATTGACCGTCCGTCAACTGGGAGAGTGGAACCGGTCCGGGGTTGTCTAAATAACCCAAGTCGTTTGGAATGGACCACCTTGACGAGTTTAATGGCTCTGTTGGCCACTCTAAGGTCTCCTATGAAAACCAAAGAGAGAATTGATCTGAGCTAAGTAATCTAAACAAACTAAACTAACTAAAACTAATAAAACAAACTAAAATTAACTAAAACAAACTAACTAACTCACGAATCTAATTAAAACAAACTACTAATTAAACTAAAAATAAATATAAATATTCTAACTATTATACTAAATACTATTATAATAACTCAAATCAACTATCTAATTATCAGCTGCAATACTACTTATTCACAAATGTACACTATAGACAGCCTACAGATTTAATTAAAACCTCCAAAACTCATGTGTTTTCTGCCCTAAGATAGCCAAGAATATCTTTTTGATTTTTATATTTTATGAAAAAGAAATAAACACTACTGAAATTAAACAATCTAATATATTTACTGAAATTAAACAATGTAATATAAATCTAATTAAGATTATATCTAAATTAAACAACTTAATGAAAACGGTAAACAACAGACTAATTGACCTGGAAACGCTCCAAGTCTGCCCTGTGTATGATGACTTCTAAGCTGGTCAGAGGAAGGAAACTCACACCGGTTATTCCATGAGCTTCTCGTAAACGATTGGTTGTGCTGCTCTTTAAAGTGTTAACAGGACAAACAAGACATAAAAGAAAATCATAACAATCTTATGATTATAAATTCTTGCAATAAGGGAAACCTATTATGCAAAAACTTATATATAACAATCCAATCTATGAAGAAGATAAACCTGTCATCCACAAACTGAATTAACAATTGTTATGTCTTTTATCTATTTGGAAGAGACAAGATATGGATAACATTGATCAAAATTATATCATTTGCACATGATTTAGATAGCTAAAGTAGTCATAAACCATAAACAAAGTGATATACAAAACATGAAATAAAATGTTGATATATTGAGAAGCTAAAGCTGTGACAAAACATCAATTCTGCTCCAGCCTGTATTAGAACTCCATATCCTTGTTCTCCCACGAATGAGGATGAACATTATTACAAAAATCATAAGTATATATAAGTTTCTCCACAGGGTAAAACATCCATGTGGATAATTATCAAACAGTTTTACATAATCAGGGAAAAATCCCAAAATCAACTAAACTAGGAAAATCAAACTACCAGTAAAATCTTTGAGATATCCCCTAACTGCTCATAAACTCAATTGCAATTTGAATTTACCTGCAATAGGACACAAATATCCAATTAGAAAGATATTTCAGTAACAAAACACAAAAAAAATGATCCTACAGACTTAGCTACATAATCATCTGATTTTGTAGCTAGTCTAATATAGCATATAGAATCAGATAGAAATCAAATGAAATCTTTTTAAAAAACTCCAATTTAATTTTCTTTTAATAAACATGAAAATCGAATTATTAATGGTTCAAGCAAATTTATCATTCGAATTAAACAAAATCGAAAAGGATGCAATCAAAACAGGATAAGAATGCTCTGTTTTAGTTGCTATGAAATCAGATCAAATGACAACCAAACTATTTCATATCCAAACGAAAATATTAATGAATCATATCGAATTGGATACGATTTAACACAATTCAATCATAATCGATTTGTTATGGCTGTAACAATGTACATACAATTCAGATTGTTTTAATCAAATACCAATATAGAAAGGTTGTTACGATTATAGTCACAGCATCAACAAACTTCGCCATACATTTCAATCGTTGGGTGTTACACAGTCGACAAACAGGAGCAAAAATAGTGATCATAACCACCAACAACAGTGATAACCATAACTGGGTAACAATCAGGGCGAATCGTAACTGAGTTAAAAATAGAAACGAATAGTAATCCTGGGCATACTCACTTCCATTCCCAAATTAACTTTAAACAGTATGTTTGTTGAAATATGGATTGAGATGATAACACGGTCAAACGATGTGAATCAAACAGTTGCAATTTGGTTATGCCTTAACAGAATGATATTCGAATTGATCCAAAAAGACATGAAATATTACAATTAACCATTATGTCAATCATATCATATGTAACCAAATCGAAATGATATATTGACTGTGTTCAAAAATTGGAATACCAGAAACGACCTATGTTTTAACAACTTCAATAAGCAACAGAGCATTCGATTAAAGCTAAATTTAAAACAATCAAATCTAATCACCGATCAATCGAATCAAAGCCAAATCTAATCGAAATTCAAAACAATAACAAAATTAGATTTATCAAAAGAAAATTATATACAAAAATGCACGCTTATATGTCAAAGAGGATCCATGCTGGAAACATAGTTTATGATTTTGTCATATAAACAAGTGATAATCATACCAGTGAGATTGATCGAGCTATGCCAATTTTGAATTAACGAATGTTGTTGCCGACTCCACGTTCTTAAACAAAATCAAACTAGTTGTTCGTTGTTTCTTATCAGTGGATGGCATCTTATCCTTTTGACCAGAGAGACTTGCAACTTGATCCTCCAGAGCATGAATTCTGGACTGTAGCATTGGCACATCGAGGTAATACCTTTCTAACCATATGCCACACTGATCACATGGTGGAGCTGCTAGTTGAGATAGAACAGGAGGGGGTTTTGACGAGTCACCAGGGGTTTCACAGGGCATTTTGATGCTAGGATAATTTGGATCATTTAGCAAACAAGGTGGTAGGTTCTTCACAAAATCATATGTAGGTTTATCACATAGACCTTCAGAATAGGGATACTCGCTTTCTAGGTAGCGTTCAATCTCTGAGTCAGAGTCTTCACTCGCCATGATAGGGTCAGGATTGACAGGGATTTTAGGTTTGTTTCTTGCCATGCGATATATTAATCGGGCATTCTTCTTACCTTTGGAATTTTCATTAGGTTTGGTCTTGGGCTTTTTAGCCACGGGTTTAACATTTTCCACATCCTCGGTGACAGAATTGGGTAGGTCAATAGGTGGCTCGGGTAGGGGTTTGGGTAGCAGGGCACTGTAACGGACATGGGGTACTAACTTACTCTCGCTCACCACAGGTTTATCAATATGTGGTGGGCTTGACTTATCAAAATTATTGCGTTGAAGAAATTCATTCCAACAGTCCCGACGTAATCCCAAATGACAAACCACAAGCATTTTAATTAACCCAAAATGAAATAGGTTGTTGTCGGCCTGGTTTTGTTTGTACCTTTTGGACATTTTAAACAGAATCCTATGCAAGTAGTAAGGCATATTAATATCATAGCCTATGAAAACCATAAGTAGCCAAAGGTGGTACAGGAAAATGAAACCATATCGGCCCTCGCAAGTGATGAATTGCTTGGTGACCATCAGCAAGTCGTGCCATCGTTGCTTTAGCATATTTGCGGGAAAACATTTGTCACAAGAAATCACCCTTCGTGACTGGAAGAGTGATGTCCATGGGACATCTTCCACTTTACAATTTTTCTACCATCTTTGTCCGACAGCAGGCAGACCGGTAGCCAAACTGAGAAATTGTTCATCAATTTCTAACTGCACATCCCCAACCTTGGCTCGACAGCCATCGAAGGTTAATGCAAATTGCCGAGCCACGCTAGGGTTATAACCATCAAAATTTCATATGAACGGAAGCCATACGAACTCCTCCAGGTCGTTGTAAGAACCATCGAACATCAATAATGTCTGGCAACCATTGAGTTCAGCTCTCACGACTGGAGCCATGGTGCGGGTGCATAGTAGGGTTTGGGTTGATCATAACAATACACAGGGGAAAAAATCGTTATGGCTAACAGCTGCAAGCGCTCAACAAGGAAATGAATTAATGTATGCATGCGAAGGTGGTGGTATTATCACTGCCATGCAGCATATTAATGGCACAGTACAATGTTATTCAATCACTCATCATATCGTTTAAACCATACTAATCGGCCAACCCAAAATATCGAGCGGTGGATAATCATATCAACGTGCCATTACTCAATGTAAAACCAAAACCATATATCATATCAATGCACCATGTGTATAATCAAACCTCTCCATTCAATATGACATCAAACTCATAAGTGACCCATGCGCTTTTTGCATAATCAAAGTTTATAAAAATTGCAACAAGAGATTTCATAAAATTGATAAGTCAAGAGCTTATAGTAATAAGGATCATACCATCTAAAAACCTTTAATTCACCATGACCCCTATACAATCGAGTATAATTCATCAATCAACATGCTCAATGCCTTATCAATTAAATAAAAATCAAGTTGCGCAATCAGAGAGATAATAGGCAAATGGACATAATTCGAAAAATAAACCAAAGGTAAGTACCAATCAGAATATCAATGAGAAAATCATGACAGTCCAAATAACGATGGGGGAGTTTTCACGCTTTCAGTCGTGAAAAAATAAATCGAAACCAATTGCAAATGTCGCATGAAATAAAAATGTCTTCTGTTTGCAAAATGTGACAGAAATTTGAAGTTCAAGAGACATAGGTGTAGGCAGCTTTAAGGGAAATTGAAAAAATTGAATTGGCTGCCAACAAGATCCCTCTCTGAAACTGGTAGGGATAGCTTCCAGTTTCGAATCAGTTGGTTAAGGTTACCTTTGATAAGTTTCTTCTTAACTCATAACAACCTCTGGGAATTTACAGATTGGTAACATAAATGGTGAATCCACTGGGGAATAACTGAAACAAACTTTCCACCCCTTTTTTCCTTTCCCCTAGAACAAAGATGAATTTATTTCTGGAAAAAATGCAAACCCTAATCTTTACCTAGAAATAATGTTCAAAGGTTGTTAAAGTTGGTGTATAAATAACCAAAATTTCCAAAGGTATAATAAAATCAATAGTTCTGGCTCCCAAAAGAATTTCTACCAGATCTCATCCTTACCCAAAACCTGCAATAGTAATAGATAATCCCTAAAGACTACTTAGGAAGAAAAGCACTGCAGAAATTTCGAGTAACAACCCACTTTCAAGGTCTTTTCCATCCCAGAAAAGTTAGTTGTTCTTCCAGACCTTGAGTCTGAGATACCCTTTCGAACAAGTCTTTTCAAGGAAAAATCTGATAGTTTTGTCAGTGAAACGGTCTTAGACCAAACCGTTTTTCAGGCCAGGACCCCTTTGATACTTTCTCCTAGAGCTGAAGTTGAGAAATGTTTTCACTCCAAGACTGATAAGCTCGAAGACCTAGTCGCAAATCTTGGTCAGGCCTTAGACAAGATCGATATTTAGCAGTCCGTCGAACTTCCTGTTTTAACCATTGCTGCATTTTCTGCTAAACTTACACCAAGTCACTCCATTCCTCCAAGCCCTTCGTCCTCTATATCTTCAGGCATTTCTTCTTCTGTCACACAGGTTGTTGTTCATCCTCCTCCACCAATCATGGTGGAAAGATATGCTCCATTGGTATTGGTTTCTCCTTTACATGACATGCCCCAAGATTATCAAACTAGACTTCCACAGTTCAATAGTACCGACCCCTTGAATGCACTACAACATGTTGACAAAATGAACGATTACTTTGACCTACAAGAAGTAGACAAATCTGATGTGCAAATGAGATTATTTTCACAAAGCCTAATTGGGGAGGTGAAAAAATGGTTCAAAAATTTATGTGATGCTACCATTAGTGACATTACTGTTTTCCATTAGAGTTTCCTAGATCGGTGGGAGGTAACAAAAAATCCTCTCAAAATTATGTCAGAGTATGAGAACGTCAAAGGGAACCAAGGAGAGACAGTGTAGGATTACTGCACCCATTTCAACAATATATACAATGTTATCCCGACTGAAATCAAACCACCACAAGGTTTATCATTAATAAAGTTTCCTGATGGTTTTGACGCTGACATGTCATATCAATTAAGGGAAAGAAACACAACAACTCTGGAAGACATGCAAAAAAGTGTTGTCAGTGTAGAAGAAAATCTTTTGGCCATAAGGGCCAGGCAGAGAACAGAAAAGAGGGTCACCATTAAGGAAGAACCCTTCTACTTCCTTATCTGATGCCAAACTAGATTCTCTAGCCAGAGCTACGGAGAAAATTATGGAGAGACTCACCATAACTAATAGGAACCCGACTAGGGAGAACCAAGTTACCCCTCAAATCAGAAACTTGAACTTTAGGATAAATCCACCTTAGATTAGACAAAGAGATCCTAGGGATCAATGAGAACAAAGGGGACCTAAGAAGAATATTAGACCACCTCTCTAGGAAAAATATGTTGATTATGGGGAGGGATTCATTTTGGAGTTTGATTATGCTCATATAAATCTAATGGGCGATCATGATCACGATCATGAGTCTATTTTCCTCACCCAAGAGGAACATGAAATATTTCTCCTTTTGCAAACAGAGGTGAATGAGGAAGCTGAGAAAATAGAACAACAAGCCTTTGAGAATGCTATAATGGAGGTTCACAGGAAATATAACCTGAGGAGTAATAAGACTAACAAGAATTCTCTGAAGAAGGCTGTTGAAACCAAGAAAACATCAGAAAATCCTCCCAAGAAATCCCCTGGGTGTAATGACGTTGAATCTCTTATGAAAAAAACTCCAGAAATTCTTAAGAGAACAAGTCAGACAAAAGTTTCATCAACCATTCAAATAGTTGCACCTATCCACAAAGTCTTTGTCGATAAATCAGAGGTATAGATTTTAAACAAAACCACCTCTCTTTTCAGCCTCGAAGGGGAACTAGCAAAATTGAAGATTCTCATTCCCCTCTCCGAGTTGATGAATAAGAATGCTTATAGGTATCAGGTGATAAAATATTAAGTATCAAACCCGATATGGGTACCAAAGCCTTGAATGTTGGATATGTACTCCACTCTAACATAGTAAACCTTGGTAATGACCAACCTGAGCTCTTGTTTGGTCCTGAAGTTGACGGTCAAATTGATAATGGCATTGTGGCCCCTTTTTACATCATCCTAAATATCCATGATCTGATATTGCACAATGCTATGCTAGATTCAGGTGCTTCTCACAACCTAATTCCCAAATCCGTGATGGAAAATTTGGGACATGAGGTCACCAAACCTTACAAATATTTGCATTCTTTTGACTCCAGCAAGCTCAAATGTATAGGCATGATTAAATACTTATGTATCACCTTGGCTCAAATCCTGGAAATAAGTTTGGTGATGGACATCGTTGTGGCAGAAATTCCCCCCAAGTATGGTATGTTGCTATCAAGGTCTTGGGGAACTAAATTGAGGGGAACCCTGTAGCTAGATATGTCCTATGCCACAATTCTAGTTTTTGGTCAACAGAGAAGAAATTACAGAGAAACCCTGATGAAGTATATGGTCAGTAGTCAGGAAAAGCCACACAATTACCCACTATATTTTGCACACTCTGGCCTGGATTATTTTATTCTATATAATGAAGGTGATCTTGAAGAACAAATCACACAACTGGAAGATGATGCACCTGATCCAAAGGACGATAAAGTGACTATCGAAATAAGAAACCCCATGTTTGAGGAAAATGAGGAATTGCCAGCAGACTTCTGGAGCATGGACTTCGATGGTGCTGTGAGTAAAGAAGGAGCTGGAGCTGGAGTGTGGATGCATAACCACAAATCAAAGTACTCTGAGAATCATTCCTACAAACTGAACTTCCAACGTACTAACAACATAGCCGAGTATGAGGCTTTAATGCTCGTCTTGAAATTATTGAAGAAAGTTGGTGCTAAGTAGATAATGGTAAGGGGTGATTCTAAATTAATTATCAAGCAAATCAAAGGTGAGTATGCAACAAAACATCCCAGACTTAGAGCCTATAGAAATGTTTTTTTAGATGCTCTCCAATGCTTTACTGAGGTTGATTTGTAGGTGATGCCTAGAGGACAAAATATACTCGCAGACGGACTGGCTACATCAGAAGGTACCTGTAAAATCCCTTTTTTTCCCACTCTCAAGTACATAGTGGAGGTGAAGTGCAGACCCACCATTCCTGACAACATCATATATTGGCAAGTATTTGGAAATGACGATCAAATTGAAGATTTCTTGCAATGTAAAAATGATTTCGAATTTACAAACATAGATTTAGAAAAGGATGAAGAATTTGTAAATTAATCTGTCTTTGAGAATGGTAGTGTAAATACAATAGTTTCTAAAGAAATCAGTGAAAATGATGTAGATTCTGATATCCTGCAGCTGAAAAATAATGTGTTACCTAGAGGGTTAGTTCCGTTGGAAGAATTGTTTTATTTTAACAATGTAGCCAAAAAACCAAAAATTGAAGCTAGCGGTAAAGAGTTTGAGGATAGTAACATAGGAACAGAAGAAAACCCTAAAATAATAAAACTGTCTAAATCATTGCCACCAGAAAAAAAAAAAATACATTGAACTTTTTAAGGAATATATAGATGTTTTCGCCCGGGGCTACAAGAACTTATAATCCTATGACACAAGTATCATACAACACCGGATTCCCATAAAAGAAGAACACAAACCTTTCAGACAGAAACTTAGAAGAATTAATCCTAAGTTTCTTCCCCTGATAGAGAAAGAAATCAAAAAGATGTATGATGCCAAGATTATAGTCCCCTTGAGATTTTCTAAATGGGTTTCTAACCTAGTTCCAACCAGGAAGAAAATGGGTGAGATCAGACTTTGTATAGACTTTATAAATCTGAACAAAGTCTCCCTAAAAGACAATTGCCCTTTACCCAAAATGGACCATATTCTACAAAAGGTGGTCGAATCCAGTAGGATCTCCTTACTGGCTAGTTTCTCTGGTTACAACCAAGTTCTGGTCCATCCAAAAAATCAAGAGAAGACAACTTTTACCACACCCTGGGGAACCTTCATGTATGTGAAGATGCCTTTTGGTCTGATGAACGTTGGGTCTACTTTCCAAAGAGCAATGGATATTGCCTTTGTGGATGAGACTGGGATATTTATAATCATTTATCTGGATGATGTAACTGTTTACTCCAAATCTGATGAAGAACATTTGCTCCACCTCAGACGTGTGTTTGAGAAGTGCAGGAAATTTGGGATTTCATTAAATCCTAAGAAAAGCCTTTTCGGGTTAGAGGAAGGAAAACTACTGGGACACATAATCTCAAAAGATGGAATTAAAATATATATAAGAAGGATAGAAGCTATCCAAAAGGTGGAACACCCTAGGAACATCAAAGAACTACAATATTTCATTGGCAATATAAATTTCCTTAGAAGATTCATACCAAACTTGGTCAAGCTTCTCAGGAATATTACCAATATGTTGAAAAAGGACACTAAAATCAAATGGAACGCTGAGTCCAAACATTCATTTGAGCAAGTGAAACATGCTCTCACCCAAGCCCCAGTTTTGATTAGCCCAGACTATACCAAAGACTTTTATCTTTTCTCTTTCTCATCTGAGCACACTATAGCAGCAGTATTGTTGCAAAAAAACAATGAAGGGTACAAGCAACCCATAGCCTTTTTTAGCAAAGCTTTAAGAGACTCAGCGTTGAATTATAATATTATGGAGAAACAAGCCTTCACCCTGGTAAAGGCTATAAAATATTTTAGGGTCTATATTATCCACTCCCACACAATAGCATACGTCCCAAACATAATGGTTAAAGATATTTTGACCCAGGATAATCTGGATGGAAGAAGAGGAAAATGGATTGTAGTCATTCTGGAATACGACATTGAAATTAAACCTACTAAATTGATTAAAGGACAGGGTTTGGCCAAACTGATGGCTGAGTCTAATTTTCATGCTTTAGATATTAACTTTTTGGCTGCAGTAGACAGGCCGGAAGAGCAGGCAACTCCAAACATAAAAGAGGGATTCTTAAATTCCCCTTGGTACGCAGACCTCATTTTTGTACTGCAAAACTTACAGGATCCCTAGGTTTGACTAAGACCAAAGCTAGGTTTATTAAATTGAAAGCATTGAAATTTTGTATTATGGAAGGCAATCTCTATTGGAAATATCTTGGTGGTATCTTGCTTAATTTCTTGTTAAAAGATGAAGCTGACAAAGTTCTTCAAGATTTTCATGCAGGAGACTGTGGTGGGCACCTGAGCTGGAAGACCACCGCTAACAATATTCTCATAGTTGGCTTTTACTGGCCTACTCTGTGCAAGATACCAGATATATAAAATATACAGAACATAAATAAAATGCTAAAATGGCAGAATAACAATAAAATAACCAGCATAATATTCACAATACACAAAAATGATACACAAAATAGCAATAGAAAAGCACTTTGATTCAGAAAGCAATGTTCACAGGCCTCTTCGAGGGGGCAACCTCCAGTCGAGCAGTGCTCTATTACAATAATATCCAAGCTAGGGTTCTCATACCCTTGCCTCTTATTTATACTAAATATGTCTATTAAGAGAAGCATCTAGAGGAAGATCCTTCTAGAAGCGGAAGCTTCTATTAGGTCTTCTTACATCCGCCTTATTCTAATTTATTGAAAGGCCTTATTAATATTGACCTTTATTACATCCGAATACATTGATCTACCTATGTGCAGGTTAGGACCTTAAAATGTCCGCCCCCTTAAAAACAGCCTTGTCCTCAAGGCTTGAGATGTCGAAACTGCTGCAGAATGGTAGCTGGTTCCCAAGTGGCATCTGTTGGAGTCATGTCTTTCCACTGTACTAGGACTTCCTTGATGGTTCTCTGACGCAGGCGACGCTCACGCTGGTCCAAAACTACTTCTGGCTATAGCCAAATGGAGCCTTCTTCAACTAACTCTGGAAGGTTAGTTTGACTTTGGCACCTGGTTCCAATCACCTTCTTCAAGCATGAAACATGAAAAACAGGATGTAGATTCGACTGACTGGGCATAGCTAACTGATATGTGACTTGTCCCACGTGCTTGAGAAATGTGTAAGGGCCATATAATTTGGGTGCTAGATTCTGACAATGCTCGGCCTTGAGGGAAGTTTTCTTATATGGTTGCAGTCTCAGAAACACATGATCCCCTTCTACAAATTGACATTCAGAGCGACCTTGATCTTCTTGCTGCTTCATTCTATTCTTTGCCATGACCAAGTTCTCTTTAAGGGTATGAAGGATGTCCTCTCGAACTATAAGTGTTTGGTCAATCACCCTGACCTTTGAGGTACCCGGTAAGTATGAGAGAATTGAAGGTGGCTTCTGTCCATATACTTCTTCAAAGGGATTCATGCGAGTGGTTGTATGGTATGTAGTGTTGTACCACCATTCGGCGAGGGGTGACCATTGAGCCCACTGGTGTTTTTTTTCAGAGGCAAAGCACCTCAGATATGTTTCCAAACACTTTTTGACAACTTTCGTTTGACCATCCATTTGGGGATGATAAGCTGAGCTGAGATGCAATTGTGTGCCTTGTAGCTTAAACAATTCTTGCCAAAAATTGCTTGTGAAAGTTGGGTCTCGATAAAAAACAATAGAGTGTGGCATGCCATGCAGCTTGAAGACCTGGTCCATGAAAATTTGAGCCACCATGAATGCAGTAAATGAGTGGGAAAGAGCACAAAAATGAGCATACTTGGAGAGGCGATCCACCACCACCATTATGACTGATTTATTCCCCGATTTGGGTAAGCCTGTAGTAAATTCCATAGAGATATCCTTCCAAATAGCAGGGGGAATCGGAAGCGGTTGGAGGGTGCCTGGATATTTGACTGTTTCTCCCTTGTTGCGTTGACATACCTCACATTTAGCGACAAACTTACGGATGTCCTGTTTCATACCATCCCAGAAAAAAGAGTGTTTGACTCGCTCATATGTTTTGGTGAACCCTGAGTGCCCCACTGTGGGTGTAGCATGAAGCTCAGAAAGCAACGTGGATTTGAGCTTGGATTGTTTACTTAAATACAAGTGAACTTTGTATCGAAGCTCATCTTGGAGCCAGGAGTATCCTAAGGGAGCTGAAGCCTTGTTCTGTAGTTGCTGGATCATAAGAGAACTTTTGGGATCTTGAAGACATTCCTGCCGCACAACTTGGAGCCAATAAGGTACAATGAAGGAAAGAGAAAAAAGACATCCTTCGTCTTCATATTTTCGAGACAGTGCATCCGCCACGACATTGTCTTTTCCCTTCTTATAAATGATCTCATAATCATATCCAAATATCTTAGTCACCCATTTTTGTTGTTCCTAGGAGGAAATGCGTTGTTCCATAAAGTACTTGAGACTTTGATGGTTTGTCTTAATTTGGAAGCGTTTCCCCAAGAGATACGGATGCCACAACTCAATGGCATGCAGAATCGCCAACATTTCTTTTTCATAAATGGGTTTGACTAGATTCTTTTTAGACGGTTGCTTTCTAGTGAAGACCAAAGGTCGACCCTCTTGCATAAGGACAACACCAATTCCTTTCCTTGAGGCATCATATTCCAACACAAAAGTCTTTGTGAAGTTGGGAAGGGCCAGAACCGAAGTGGTGCACATGGCCATCTTCAAGGTTTGAAAGGCTTGAGAAGCTGCTGGAGTCCAAGTGAAAGAGTTCTTTTTGAGGAGAGTCATGAGAGGTGCTGCAATCTTTCCATAGTTCTTAACGAACTTGTGATAATACCCTGTGAGGCCCAAAAATCCACGCAAGCTTTTGAGAGTCTTTGGGTGCGGCCAATCTTGCATAGCTTCAATCTTTCTCGGATCCACCCTGACACCATCCTTTCCCACCAGATGACCCAAGTATTCTACTTCGAAGGCACCAAAAGAACATTTGGACTATTTCAGGAAAAGCTGGTGCTAAGAGAGTAGGTGGAGAACTTGATCCACATGATTAAGATGGTCTGTCTAGGTTTTACTATATATGAGGATATCATCAAAGAAAACTAAGACAAAATGACGGAGAAAAGGGTGGAAGACATGGTTCATGAGGCTCTGGAAGGTGGAGGGGGCGTTACACAAGCTAAAGGGCATGACCAAAAACTCATAGTGGCCCTCATGAGTGCGAAATACTATATTGGGAATGTCGGCCTCTTTCATGCCTATTTGGTGATAGCCCAAGCGAAGATCAAGTTTGGTAAAGAATTGGGCGCCACTCAATTCATCCAGAAGGTCATCAATGATAGGAATGGGAAATTTGTCTTTGATGGTTAGTTTGTTGAGAGCATGGAAGTCAGGACACATTCTCCAAGAACCTTCTTTTTTCAGTACCATGACGACCGGAGAGGAGTAAGGGCTCATACTAGGACGGATGACTCCGGCAGCAAGGAGTTCCTGGACCATTTTTTCAATTTCATTTTTTTGTGCAAAGGGGTGGCGATATGGATGTATATTGGGGGGAAGGCTTCCTGGGACAATGGGAATGGAATGATCATGGACACCGTGGGAAGGGGGGAGTCCTTGGGGAGTGGAAAATACTATTTGATGTTTAGAAAGGAGGGCTTGGAGGTCTTGGGGCACTGGTGGTGTCTCTGTGGCTTGTATGGCATGGAGTTGGGCAATGACTCCCGAATGACCTTTTTTGAGCAGTTTTTCCATGCGATGAGAACTGATGATCTCAAGTGAACCAGTAGTGATGCCTTGAAATTTATATTGGTAGCCTCCTTGGTGGAATTGCATGGTTAAGTTCTAAAAATCCATGAGAATGGGACCCAAAGTCCTTAGCCAGTCTACGCCCAACACAATGTCACAACCGCCCATGTCAATAGAAAACATATGGGATTTGAGGTGGTAGTCACCTATTTGGAGACGCACATTTTCACAGCGCTCGCCGCATTTCATAGAACCACCATTGGAAATCATGATTTGGAAATTGTTGACAGCATGGATGTAGCAATGGGTTTCTTGGGCAATGCGGGGATGAATAAAATTGTGGGTGTTGCCACTATCAACCAGAATGATGACCTTTTGTTGCTTGATGTAACCGATTAACTTGAGGGTTGTTGGCAGCCAACTCATTTTTTTATTTCTCTTAAAAAACGCTGCCTACACCTCTTGTCTCATTAATGACAAATCATCGTCGCATTGTGCTTCTAGACATTTGTTTCATTTTTGCGACAATTGCATTTTGATTTTGATTTGATTTTCACAACTGAAAGTGTGAAAATACCTTTTTCATCATTTGGACTGTAGTCGTCTCTTATTGACTTCTCCTAAGGACATTCGACCATTGGTTTATCGCATGATTTCAAAGGGTTTTCAAACTTATGTCTTTTAAGCCCATTCTTACCTTCATTGCGCATTTGAATCCTTTTGATTATTAAGCTTGTCAGCATCAAGATTTATTGGTTTTATTTTTGATCTTATCAAAGCTTTGATCTCATATGCTTTTATTCTTATTGTTATAGTTTCTTGGCTCATTGATATCATGAGAGATTCTAGATTTCAATGTTTTAGGAACTTTGGAATGCAAACATTTCATTGCGCAAACGAATGCATTGGTGAGATTATAAGGTCAGTTTGAAGAATAATAATGGTTTGAGGGCACGTTGATTAAATCTTTTGAAACGATGCTTGCACATATTGTTTTATGAGTTGATATTTCATGGAGCGATCAATAGTTTTAAACCATGTTTTGGCATTGATTAAACTTAACCTTGGTGTAAAATGATTGATTGACACCATGTATCGTTGGATATGATATATGATGGAACTGTACACTTGGCAATGAATGGAGCATATGGTGTTGGTTCTGTTTCAGGTAAGTGGCACGTTAATGTGATGACACATATATTTGCTGGCCGATACACATGGTATAAACATTTATGGTTATGATAACACTGTACTCAGCAATTAATGCAATGCGTGGCGGTGGTAATCCCACCACCTTCGCACGCATGCAGTTATTTTCGGTCTCGTCGAGCATTCAAGCTGTCAAACCCTCTTGTTTTCGCTTTGTGCATCGATTCACTCAGTTCGAACCCTACTGTTAGGACCACATATTGTACCCTTTTTTCCCATACTTTTTTCCATTATTATACCCGTGATCACCTGTATTTAAACCTATATTATCATTTCATCTGATCATTCCAAGGTATACAACGTCCTTTCTCATTACTATATGTTTAATCTGTTTTGCATGATATTTTACATCACTCTCGTACTTAACCATTGATTAGAAGTGAATAAGTGTCCATAACTGCAAATCATCATTTGAAGCCTGTGCTGAAACACAGAACTGTCCAAGATCGATGTTGCTGAACTGATGCTGAAACACGGAGCTGCTACACAGTCCGAGGGTGCATATGCCGAAACACGGAGCTGCTACACAGTTCAAGGATGCAGATGTTGAAACACGGAGCTGCTACACAGATCAAGGACACAGATGCTGAAACATGGAGTTGTCACACAGTTCAGAGTTGCAAATGATGAAACACAGAAGGAGACCGCCAGAAACAATGATGTTGAAACACAAGCCGTTACAGTTAGCAGTCAAAGTCGACACAATCAAGAGCACAATTCATGTGGCTGAAACAACCCGTGAATTGCGATGTTGAAACAACATCAGCATCGATGAGAAGGAGTTGTTACACCAGCCGTAACAGCAATACTCCGTTCAGTTCCTGTATTAGCATTCGGTTGCGTGAGAATAGGACATCCTATGTTGATTTAGAAAGAAGATCCGATTTAGGATAGGATTCAGATATGCTTTGTAATTATTGTATCGAAGGGATTTCCTCTTTAAATTCAGAGGAAATCACCATTCGGGAATCCAAGTTTTGATACATTGAAGCAACTCCAGAGAAGCAGGACACATTCTATTCTTTCAATTTGTAATGTGATATTTCGACAGATGAATATAAAACTGCTTTGAGTATCCTTCTCTAGCTCTTTGTTCAGGGGAATCTTGTGAGAAGGGAGGGCCCACCTTCATCACAAGATTCACCCATTAGATAGAAGTGTGTTAGTATAATTTCTGTTTACGTTTTGTTTAACTGTCGTTTGCTGAAACATTGTTTTAATGAATTTCGCTTTGCTGAAACACTACTGACTCTGTCTTAGTTATTGAATGGAATTTGTAATTCTTTTTATCAGCAATCTTATGTGATGATTTTGTGAGACTAGAAGAGAATTGGTTAAGGGTCCCTGCTCAGATAGAAAGGGGTCGGGACATCATATCCTCTGTAGAATTCGTTTATTGCTGCAAGTGTGCTAGCAGAGAATTGGTTAAGAGGTTCCTGGTCAGACAGAAGGGGACTACAACACCTTGTCTTCTGTAGATTTCCTTTGCAAGTGTGCTAGCCAGAGATTTGGTTAAAGTGTTCCTGCTCAGATAGAAAGGGACTACAACACCTAGTCATCTGTAGATTTCCTTTACCCCTGCAAGTGTGCTAGCCAGAGATTTGGTCAAAGCGTTCCTGCTCAGACAGAAAGGGACTACAACACCTTGTCTTCTGTAGGTTTCATTTACCTCTGCAAGTGTGTTAGCCAGGGATTGGATTAAGGGTTCCTACTCAGAAAGGAAAGAACCAAAACATCTTGTTCTCTGTAGACTTTCCTTGGTGTTAGCCAGAAACTGGGTTAGAGATCCCTTCTTAGAAAGAAAGGAATCAGACTACCCTGTTCTCTGTAGATCTCAACCTCACAAGTGTGCTAAAACAGAAGTAAGGCTCAAGGTTCCTGCTTAGACAGAAAGGAACTAAGTGCTTTGTTTTCTATTAGATAGAGTTAATTGTTTTCTGCTTTACTGTTTTCATGAAAAGAGTGTTAATACTGAAGTCTCTGTTTGAGAGTAAGGGTCATGTTCTCTGATTGCAGAATAGTTTCTCTTTCCCATTGCAAAGTGTTATTTTAATGTAATCCAGGATTCTTATATTAATCTTTAAGGAATTGCAATAGGGAGTTTACTTTCCTGTGATTTAATTCAGAGCTTCAGTTTATTCAAGCAAGTATAATTAGTATAGATTTCTTTACTACAACACTAAGCTACTTTTGGAATTGAGCATATACTATGCATGGCTATCTTTGAAACAAAAGACTTCCCTAGGTTGATAATTTATGTTTCACTTGGTTGTTTAAAATTAATTAAGCAATTATAGTGACCAACATTTTGGCGTCGTTGCCGGGGAAGATAGCTATAATTTTCAAAATCACTTTTGATTTCTTTTCTTTAGATAAAAAGAATGCATGAAAGACCCCAAAAACCCCAAAGATACTAACCCCACAGGTGGCAAGGGAAAAGGAAAAGGAGGAAGAAAGACTTTCATTGACAATATTACATCCAAGTCTGAATCTGCTGCCCAACGACCAAATCTTCAAAAACAGAATTCCCAGCCTTCATTTCGATCATTTTTTGGAACAGGGAAAGAAGTTTGGAGTTCGGAGATAGTCCAGAAGCCAGTAGGAGACATCGAGGACAGAGAAAGTGTAGCAGGAGAACAGACATAGGAAAATATGGATGAGTTTAATGAGCGATTGCATCAAGAGCAGGTAGATCCTGAAGGAGAGGTAAAAGACGAAAATTCTTTTTCTACATTAGGATTTCCTATTGGTGATTTCCCTAGAGGAACAGCCCCCATGAAAAATATTCCACTCTCAGCATTGCCAAATTTTCATGGGTTATCTTCAGAGGATCCTGATGAATTTCTATTTGAATTTGATATATTATGTAGAAGTTATGATTATGTTTCTAATGCTCAGAAACTGAAGTTGTTTCCAACAACACTAAAAGGAAATGCACTCAGATGGTTTATGAGCCTTGGAGAACACGTAATCACATCATGGGATTAGATGCAGTATAAATTTCTGAACAAGTACCAGGACTACTGCAGAATGAGAGAAAAAAAGGAGGAGTTATTTAAAATGATGCAGAAAGAAGACGAGAACCTAGAGGACTTTGTAGAGAGGCTTCAATACAATCTGCAAAGATCCAGTCATCCCAATGTAAGTAAGGATATCCTCAAAACTATTTTATTAAAAGGAGTAAGGGATGACTCTCTGGATATGCTGAACATGCTTGGGAAAGGGGACAT